>CAIGRH010223208.1:0-26129 GCA_903798295.1 Fraxinus nigra | reverse complement strand
CACTTGTCGTTATCTATTGGGCCCCTTTGTGTTTGACCTAAAAGCATCTTAGCTTGACATATTTAAGTGACTTATTTTCTTGTGTTTAGTGTGTGGAAGAAAGTTGGAGCCGTGTGTGAAGAGATAGAGAGAGAGGATCGTCTTCTTGCTTGGTGCTTGCCTTGACCTCTTCTTCTCTTCTAGCCTTTGTGGCTGACCCTACTGGCTACCATACTCTTCACATCGAGTCCTTTGTGGGCTGATTCAAGTTGGAGCAACTAGTAGTTGGGTGGTGGTTCGGTTTGGAAATTGGGTTGTTTTATTTGTGGTGTCGATTGGTGGTTTTTCTGAGCCTGATTTTGTGTGATTGAAGGCCCAAAATCTTACATCCACTGTTACCCATTTTCCTCATTCATTTTGAAAACATCTTTAGGAGTTCGGAGCATTTCAAGTACGTTTTTGAGACTTTTGGAGACCTATAAAAATTATAGAACATTCATATGATATATTGAAGACCTAACATCCAGAGGTGAAGATGCAATTCCTTAAGATAATACAAAGCAAGAAATCATTCCGGGCAAACTGAAGAACAAAATGATGCAATTTAAGATCATTGCATAACAAGATCGAAGAATTGTACTCGTCTATTTCCTCCATTCTTATCCTTCTAAAACTTTGTGTTCTTGGTTTTTAATCATACCCGACTAAACTTTTTGTGGTTAGGATTAACGACGAAATATTGTGTTTTGAATTAAATCAACGTTGATCATTTTTGTTTAATTCTAGTTTTGGGGTTGAATGTTTATTATTTTATTATTACATTTTGGTTCATGATCGCCATTAGAACATGCTTTTGATTTTCAAGAGTCTGCATGAATTAGCAAATGATAATAAATTACGTAGGATCCTATAAAAAACTGAATATCATTATGCTCTATGAAATTGTTATGTGATGATATTTGTGATTTTATTCATATGACAATATATTTTGCATGCATGAAAGACTTTCTCCAAAACAAAAACATTGGATCAAATTAAAGAGATCAAACAGCGGCCACAACATTCAAGATAATGGCCTTCTGTGTGATTTGCTATAGTATTAGCATCAAATCATTTACTAACAAAAAATTGAACACTTCTCAAATTTATACTGCTAGTTTTAAGAGGATGGATATGAATTCTTCATTAGAAAAATACTGATAACAATAATTTCAACTCCAAAATATGGTGGAATGTTCGATGATAGAGGTTGAACACTTCTCAAATTTATACCGCTAGTGTTAAGAGGATGGATATGAATTCTTTATTAGAAGAGTACTGGTAACAATATTTTCAACTCCAAAATATGGTGGAACGTACGATGATAGAGGTGTATTTGAGTGTTGATGAGTCGTTGGTTAATGAAATATGCTTGAAGCAATTCAAAGTCGCAACTAAAAAAGGGTTTATCAACATTTCCTATATTGTCAATATGTTTAATTAACTTTCGCCCAACACCTTTTTATTTACATGCCTGAGCACGTTTTCCTTCTCTTGTCCAAAGTTGTAATGGCTGGACTTAAATCTTGAAGATAAATCGGGTTGAAGTCTTACTTATCACCTCTTGTTTGAATTCGATGCCCCTTCAATATTGAAGGGATTTGGTGTGGAGAATTATAAAAAACCATTTGCTGAGGTGATTTGATGGCCCCTTGTATTAATTCCTATTACAACATGGAGTTTCTAATTGCTAATTTATTCTTAGGTGAAACAAGTTTGTGTTGTATAGCCTACCGAATGATGAGCTCAAGCATAATGGAAAAGGAACATTCTAGAATATTGCTTTTACACATTGATCCATGCTTCTTTACAACACTTTAGAACCTTTAATTAGCTCTTTGACGAAATATTTAGAATCGAGCTTTTCCAAGGTTTGCCAAAGTATCGAATGTTCTACGCTCACGACCTTGGACTGCTAAAATAGCTTATGTACACCTTATTGTATGTATACATCGCCTTGGCCCATTGCTCCTATACTGGTACCCCCAACCGGTAGAGGGAGAGGGAGAGGGAGAGGGAGGAGTGAGGGGCAGAGAAAGTGGAGTCAACTGCCCCCACAAGGATTTGAGAATTTTAACTCATTTTTGTCAAATTTGATGTTATATATTACTCCCATCTTCTCTTTCTTTTTCACCATAAATTTGATTCATTACTTTTTCCTCTAAGTAGCATGTGAATTGTTCATCATCTATTTATTAATATCTTCACTGAGGGAGTGACTTCTTACAACTTACCAGGCTTGGTTGTATCTTGTATGTGTTATTATTATTATTATTTTTTTTAAAAAAAAGGAACAACAAAATTCTTATCCACACAAGTCGTTGCAACAATTGATAAAATATTAAATTAAAAAAAGTAGAGGGGGTGGCCCCGTAATATTTACAATTCCAAAAATAAGACAGCATGAACCACAACTCACATCCCTAATCCATGGTTAGAGTTGTGGTTTAATCCATGACAATTCAAGTAAGATATTTTGGTAGAGCTTAGGTTAAATAATTATTGTACTGTACTTGATATAATATAGTGATAACTTTTGCTGGAAAGAAAGATTAATTCTTAATCTCTATTAGTGTTTCAGTATCAATTTAATTGCTTAATAGATTCTTATTATTGTACTCTACATTTAACATTTTTGTAAGTTTGTAAAATTATACATCTTATCATGTAATTATTACATCAATTAAGCCACTTGTACAGGTTGGAATTGACAAAATTTGTACATATAACTCACATGGGTGGGTCCCATATGTAATAATAAATAGCCCAAAAAATTCCACCCCCACCACCCCGAATTGTCAGGTGCCGGTGGGGGTTTGATTAACCCCCACCCCGATACACAGCATTTTCCTTATTACATTGCATAAAATAAACTGTCTATAAAAGACAACATCGTCTCGTGACTACAAACATTGTAAAAAATAGAGTAAAAATTTAAAACTTGCTACACTTACGGTCATTAGTGGGATGTTATTTTTATAGCCCACTATAATTAGTGTGGGGGCCACTAATTAATTAAGGAAAAATTACATAAAATCTTACTTTTTGAAAATCAATATTGAAAAATCAAGTTAAAAGTTTCATTATACAAAAATTAGATATTCATTTAATTATAAAAAATTAATATTTTATTAATAATAATAATATTACAAACCCTAATCTCTCTCTCTCTCGTCTACCCTATCTACACATCCAAAGTCGCAACTGTCGCTGTTGTTGTCAAGGAGCAATCGTTGCCGGAGAAGCCTATGATCGTTGATGCGTTTTGTCGCGTCGTCGCATCGTAGCGATGTGAACCTGTAACTTTTTCAGTTCGGTGGTGATGGCGGCGGTGTGGTGAACTTGTGGAGGCTATTGCGGTGTGGTGAATTTGTGGTTGTAATGTGTGGATGTGTGATTTGTGGAGATCGTGGTCGCAGGGACGGATTGGAAAATTTTTAGTGAGGTTGGTGGTGGATAGGTGGTGACGGTGATTGCGGTGTGGTCTGCAACGTGAGGGGCGATAAAGCTATGAGGGGGCGCTATAGATCGCGCCTGTAGCAGCCCATATGATTTTTTTATATTTTTTTTGTTGGATGGGATGTAGGTGGTAGTGGTGGTGTGGTGTGGTGGTTTTAGTGTTTTTTGGGTGGTGGTAATGGTAATGTTAACGGTTTGGTGTAGTGTTGTGGTGAAAACGTTGGCTGCGATGTTTGAAACGGTAATTTTGTTGTTGGGAAGTGGTGGTGATGGTGGTGTTGGTGGGGGAGACGACGGTGGTTGTGTTGGTGGTGGTCACAAATGATTTGTTGATTATGACAAATAAATTGATTGGTGTGTGACCAATGAAGAATAAATTGTGACCAATAAAAGTAATATGTGATCTATAATTTGATGTTTTGTGATCATAAAATAAGTTCTCTTAAATTTTATGATTGGTTACCGATGAATAATTTGTGACTTTTAAAATTTTAATTTGTGACCAATGATTGAACTATGACTTATAAATTTTTTGCATTGTGAATTTAATTTTTGAATTGGGGTCAAAGATATGTGACATTTATATATTTATTTATTAATTAATTAATTAACTCATAAATAATTTTTAATGAAAATCTAATTTTTTGAAATTTAAAATCTCTATCCTTTTTTAAATGGTAATACTTAAAAATCTGATTTATCCCTTGACCGTAAATTACATAGGGATCGTCATCTTCTTCTTATTGCACACAAATCTTATCTTTCTTGTCAAATAAGGATCAATTTATTCAGAGTATTAGTCTAGTTCAGAGGATTTGTATTTTGATAGCATCTCTGTCGCAGTGCGTGGATCAAGATTCACGATAAGATCAAAAGAAAGATCAGAAACTGAACTTATAAAGCACTGGGGAAACCATTTTACAACAAGTGGACTCCTTACAAACTTCACTAAACAGCCTCTCTATAAGAGCATTTCCAAATAACACTGTAGTGGATGGATAACACATATTTACATCTAATTACACTAACAGCACTCTTGCTCCCCCAACACTTTCACAACACACACTTTCACAACATCCTTGAACAGAAACAAAAACCAACAGCAGCCTCAAGGGAGAAAAGGATCAAAGCTCACAGGTCGTAAGGAGGAGGAGGATTCCTGGGTCCAACTCCACTAGCCTTCTCGTAAGCGAAGGATGCAGACCTCCTACGAAACCGAAATGCCTCTCTCCCTCCTGAACCTAAGAATCATTCGCAAGAAATAAAAATTCGTGTCATAAGCAATGAAGGCATGATTTTCCATGTTTAACATAAAAGGCATATGTTTAGTATGGTTGCATTCAATCTAACATAACTGAATAAGACAACAAAAAGATAACTTAATTTGTGAACCCTCGTCTAATCTAACATACCTAAACAACACATCAGTGTTCTGACGTTAAGTTACTTATCGACAATTTCTGAAATGCTATCTATTTTCCTCAATATTGCGGTTAAGTTGCTTGAATCACTTTAGTACACACAGTTTCTCTGGACTTACTAACTACATGATCCACAAGTAACATGAGGTAGCATTCATAGAAGGTTCTAGAAACAGTATCTCATGTGATGATGTAGCTCATGTGGGTTTCAACTTTAATTAAATTTTAGATGAGAAAAGTAAAATTAAAAATATACAGCAATATAACATGGTCCATTTAATCTCATCAAATATTGAGCATCAAACGCGATAAAGACAGATAAAAAAGTTGTATCCAGTAACACTATGGTAACATGTTTGGATTCCTTTACCCGGCAAATTCCTTAAGTCAATTACGTGTTTCTTTAAGCAATGCCCCAGACAGACAGAGACATAATTGCAATTTAACAATTGTAACCTAATGGATCCTACAGATATTTCCACAAAAATTAAAAAATTAAAAATGGCCCATCTTACATAACATCTCTATTATTGCCTATCATTATCATCACTTGTAGAAAAAATTGACAATTTTCCTAAATGGACTAAAATACCCTCACTGTTATTCTATTCTATCATTGAAAAAGAGTGTCCAAATTATCCTCGTCAGATTTCCAAAGATTCTTCTAGACTCCCATTATTCCCCCTTTTTTTGGGAGGGCAGTTTTTAAGCCATTTGGAAAAAGATAATGGAAAGTCTGACGTCATATTTAAGAAATTGATCATTCATGCAGCTAACCCTATGCTTACCGGCGAAAGGAGATACCGGAGGTGTAGACCCAGCCGGTGAAACCGGAGGTGTGGAGCCGGCCGGCGAAACCGGCGGGGAGTCTTTATGAACACCTTGAGGCTTTACTATCATAATGCTTCTCGTAACCCTCACTGCATCCTCACCCGCTTCATTTTCAAAAGATCTTGGATTCGCAGCTTCCAAATCTGCTCGAGAGAGAGAGAGAGACTTAAATTTTAATCAAAATTTTCACAAGCAAAACGAAATTTAAATAGCAATTCCTTGACGAATCAGAAATTCATATTACAATTATGTTGTCAATTATACGCTCTTATTTCTATTTCTCGAATCTGGTAAGCAGTAACAAATGAATTAAACATTTTCCAGTTAAACGATTGGAAAAACACTAATACTTGGGAGAAAATCTATATTATAACGAGCTAAATTAAAAGCTTGTGCAGTTATTAACTAAACAATAATCAAATTCATCTTAATTATATCTGATTACTGCACAATATTATGTACAGAAGGATTTAATGAGTTCTTCAGGACACGATGTTACGATCAAGGATTTACAACCGGCGAAAGATAGAAACAAAGGCGTACCCTTGCCGGAGTTAGGCCGAAAGCTAAAGGTGGCGTGCTTTCTGAGTTTCCCTAGGCCGCTGTCCGGCCGGGGGCCGGCAACGGTGTCGTCCCAGAGCTGGTCAAGTAAACCCATGGCCGCAGTTTAACTAGCACGGCTAACGCGGAAGCTTAATTGACACTACCTATTAGAGAAGTAATTCCCCAAGAGGGAGCACTGAGTAGAGATATTTATGGACGAAATGAGCGTTAAAAGTCGAACAGTTTAATCGGATTGAGATGATTTATTAACCGTGGGATTAGATCTGAGGGATCCGGGGTGACGTGGACGGTCGATCGTGAAGGGCGTTAAAGTAGATAAGATCGATGAGACGAGTGTCATGTCACGTGATAGGTCTTTTTTAATGCAGTAAAATGTCATAAATACCCCTATTATCATTGAATAATGCCCAATGTACAGGGCAGTTGTTCATAGGGCACCTCTCAAAGGGTGGGCCCCACATGTATTTAAAAAAATAGCGCGGGCCCCACCAGTGTCTTGCCAGGGACCAGTGAATACACCAAGTGCGGTTCCTTATCATTATGGGCTTGGAATCTTGACCATCACACATGTTCTCGCTTGAAGGATTGTTCACAGAACAATTAAAATGATGCGTTGACGGCACCGGTACAGGTGATTTTTTTTATTATAATTTTTATTCTCCAATCACAAATTTTAAAAAAAATCCTTTCAAAGCCTTCCGTACGTGTAGCATGATTTCAAGGGATATGTTCAATATTGTATCATAGTTTAGGTATAGTGGTGGCAAACAAGCCGAACAGTTTTAGACGAGCTCGAGCAAGAGCTGAGCGGCCGGCTCGTTTTTGGCGAGCTCGTCGAAATTTTTTTTTTCCTTCTTCTTCCCCTCTTTGCAGGCTTATTACCTTAAAAAAAAAATTTGACGAGCCGAGCCGAGCTCTCCCAAGATGCCACGAGCCGCGCTCGTCCGGGCATGGGCCGAGCCGACTCGACTCGGCCCATTGCCACCACTATTTAGGTAGTGGGGGTAATGGATCAAGTCGAGCTAGCTCGACCCTAACCCGTACGAGTTAAGCAACTCGTTGATTTACAAGCGAGCTCGGCTTGTGCCCCAAACTCGCTGGTCGTGAGCGCTCGTCGGCTCATCCATTTTTTTTAATAAGATAAACTTTTATTAAAAAAAATCGATTTTGGGCAAGCCCATGAGCCGGCTCGTGGCTCACCCGCACAAGCAGCTCGTCTTTTTTACGAGCTCAAGCTGCTCGTGACTCGTCGAGCTGAGCCAAGCAGGCTAACTCGTTTGCCACCCATAAGTTGAGGAGTGTGTGATATTATCCGATAATATACAATCTTAAAAAAAAAAAGATAATTATGGTCATGTTTGGTATTGATTAAAATCAGATTTTAATTTAAATTAAAGTCAAATAATCAATATTAATCACATTTTTAGTGGGTCACACAACTTTTCAACCACACATTTCAAAAATTTCTATAACAATATACTAAAAATCTAATTTTAATACCCACCAAATATCTACTATATTAATGCACCGCTTCTTAATAAATAGTAATACACAATAAAATTTAGGACCTGAAAAAATATTTTTTCTTTTTTCGTTTGTACTTTTTAATATTTAAAAATAATAGCAAGAATATCTTTTTATGGTACTTTAATGAAATATTTTGATGGATTCCAATATTTTGATGGATTCCGTTAAAACAATTTTTCGAATTATATCGAACAACCTAAGCAATCTTGTTATAGGTATATAAAGTGTAACATTAAGTTAGATATTGTTGTGAGGTGATAATTTCTTATACATAATTTTATTAACACTTTAAACAATCAATATTACAAAATCTGACACATCGCACAATATCAACTTTAATGTACATTACAACTAGCACAATTGATTCTAAGTGTCTGTTTGATAGAATTAATTTGGAAATATGACCTTGCTATTCGTACACGAGGGTTACACGCTGTGTACACGGGCGCACTACCCCCTTCACAATAGGGGAGCAGATTATTTTATTTGGGAGTGGGCCTCTCCCCTCATGTGAGGGGAGTGTAAACGAACAGGTACGAATGGATTAATCATTGGGAATAATGAATTATGGAATAATAGTTTTTGAAAAATGTGTGGTTAAAAAGTAAGGAAATTATATTGGTTTGTGTGTAAAATATTTTATTATGTGAATGTATGATGGAGAATTGATATTGTAGCAAACAATTTAAAGATGTGTTTGAGCCACATTATTTTAAAATAATGTATTCTGGAATAGTAGATTGTTGGAGAATGTGTGGTTGAAAAAGAAGGAAAAGTTATTGATGTGATGAAAAATATTATTTTATTGAAGAATGTGCGGGTTGAAAATGAGCATAATAATGCAAATGAANCCTACAAAAGACATCTTGAATGCAAATATTAGCAGCTAGATCTTCCTCACCTTACTCCTCACAAAAGTATTACCCGTCAATGGGGCTAACCAATTAAACATATGGAGAAGATAGGGAACCTAACCTCTTATATATAAACTTATTGAACCGTCTCATTAACGACTCCAACCTTAGGATATGTTTGAGCCACATTATTTTGGAAGAATGTATTCTGGAATAGTAGATTGATGGAGAATGTGTGGTTGAAAAAAAAATTATTGATGTGATGAAAATATTTTTTTTTAAATATGTGTGATTGAAAATGAATAGAATAATGAAAATGAAAATTTTAATATGTACTAAACAGGGGCTAGTTTTTTAAAAGAGGATAAACAGAGTCCAAGATTAGGTCGAGTAGGACCCATCTATTCAAACTTATTAATTTACAATCGATCAAAATAAAAAGGGATAATTGTTGCGGCGATACCAAACCTTTCATTTAGTAGCAGACTTTGCACAAACCTCTCATTTGTACCACACACAGTACCAAACCTTTTATTTTTACCATCAACGGTACCAAACCTCTTAAAATATCCGCAGCTGAAGTCCAGTGGATAATTTCTGTTAGTTTGATCATTAGTTGACCAAATAATTGATTTTTACAATAATGTTGACTAATTTTAGAAGGTTAAAATTATAATTTTACATTTTAAATAAATAATAAAATAACCAAAATCAAATAATTAAAATTAAAAACCCATTTCACCTTCTTCTTCCCACCTCAACCCAAATCTACAAATATGGGAAATCAACATCTTCGAATCCTCGAATTCATGGCGTTCGAAACCTATTTCCCAACTATGTAGATCTACGTAAGCCGTATTAGAGATTTGAACTTAACAACCGATCAGAATTGATGCTCCTCGATAAAAATATGGATTTTCTGCTGAAATGATTCGTCGAATAAACTATCTTGACCAAAGAGGAGAAGAAGAGACAAAATATTGAAAATGGCTTAGGGATTTTATGTATGACGTCTAAGCAAGTTTCCGGTAAGATTCATTTTTTGTTGCTAAGTTGCGGGGGCACTTGTGGCGGTTGCTGCAACCTGTGTATGGGTAAATTATAATCGTCGGCATAGCGGAGGTGAGTGGTTTTTGGTTCGTTTGGTTGGGGTTGGGTGAGGGAATGTGGGGGTAAGTATGAGGATGGGAAGAAGATGAATTGTTTCAGATGAAGTTTTGGGTTTCTGATTCCTTGGTCAATCAAGATGAAGTTTTGGGCTAAATGCATGGTAGAGTTTCTAAGAGCCACTGCCATTAAGCTAAATGCATAGTAGAGTTCTTTGAGTTTTTAATTTTAATTATTTGATTTTTGTTATTTTATTATTAAAAATGTAAAATTACCATTTTAACTTTTTAAAATCAGTCAAAATTATTGTCAAAATCAATCATTTCGTCAACTGACGGTCAAACTAATAGAAACTATCCATTTGGACTTTAGATGCGACATTTTTTAAAGGTTTGATATCGTGGGTGACACAAATGAAATGTTTGGTACCGTGAATGATACGAGTGAAAGATTTGGACAAAGTCTGCTATTAAATGAAATGTTTGGTAATGTTGTTGCAATCTAGGATAAAATGTTAGTAGTACCTTTTACTTGCTAGTTTCCTAAATATGCTTTGCACACTGTGTTATGCCTATTTTCAGCAAAGCTTCAAGCATGACCACATGATGGCCATACAGTAAGGAAATATGGATCTGCACTCCATGTCATTCTATCCATGTGACAATTAAGCCAAACTCCTACGAGGAGGTCTAACCCATACTAAGGCCAATCTCATGTATTAGGGTCAAACCTATGTGGAAGGTCGAGCCCTCATGGAGGAGGTGAGGTAGATAGGGGCTTTGCAGCAAAATCTTCAATGAATGATTGATACAACAATTTACTGCAATATCCATCCTACCAAGTCAAAAGGTCTAGTCTAAAGGTTTAAGTGTCATGTGTAGGGCGACAAAAAAAAGTTATGATATTAAATGCATTTGATTGATTGATGTCTATGGTAAGAGGTTTCGATTTGGATGAGACCACGTGTCTTTTCATTCAACGATTCTTACTCACGCTTCGTACCATTCATAGGTAATGCAAATTCATGCTTTCAAAAATATAACTTTTGCTCTATCAATTCTCTATATTCTCTCCCAAAAGTCGAACCCCTTTTACATAAGTGGCTCATTTCTAAAGCATGCCCCACGTTTAAATACTTACATCATTTATTGACTTGACGTCGAGTGCATGCGGATGTCTCTCCCACCGCTTGGTAGGTCATGTGTGTCTAAATGTTTGTCTCAGTGTGCAGGAGCAGACTTGCGTGAATGTGAGAGGTCTTGAGATCTATTGACCATATCATCCATACAAAAAACGAGGCCAACACATTACATGACATGAAAAAAAAAAATTAATATTTTATGTCTTCTATATTTTATAGTTGAAAAATATATTCATCCAAAATTATTTCACCTCTTTTGTAATTTGTTGTTTGGACTTATTATCATGAGATTATAATGAAGATAAGCTATGAATCCTACAAAATGTATAGATAATAAATGAGTATAATAATAAATTGTGGTTAAAATTAATGCGTGGCTTCAAATTATAAGAAGAATATAATGAAGATAAAATACCAATCTACAAAATGTCAATAGGCTAATTTTAAAAAGGAAAATGATACTTGTACACTCCGAAGCGTACACCCAGGTTTACACCCTCCTCACATGGAAATGGTGTAAACTCGGATGTACACATTTATATACGTGTAGCATCTCCATTTTAAAAATAATAGTCCGTTCCATTTTTGAGAATAAATTTTGTAAAAAAAAATTTTTTTGAGATTCTTTTTTTGAACTTACGTGTAAAAATATTTCATTGAAAAAAAAAATATGAATATAAAATGAATGTAAGAAAACATAAATTTTAAAGAAAGTAGCTCGAACATGGCTTAGCCACTATTTAATGTAGACTAAAATCAGATTTTTAGTGAATGTTTTTTAAAAAATTGATAAAATACTTAGTTGAAAATTGTGAGTGTCATGAAATATGTTGTTAAAATTAATTGTTGACTTTAACTCGAAATTTTAATCTGCACCAAACAAGATCTTAGAGTATGTTTGAACCCCATTTTTTTCATCTAAAAATATATTTTAGAATATTGATTTGATGGATCATGCGATTAAAAAATATGAAAAAGTTTTGGGTTTATTTTTAATATTATTTTATTAAAAAACGTGCGATTAAAAATAAGAAAGAAAAAAATATATTTTAAAAATAATAAGAATCAAACAAGGGGTAACTTAACTAATTTCAAACAATAAGTAAATAAATTATTTATTTATTTTCAAACTTACAGTGAACATTTCAAATTAAAAAAGGAATCCCTAAAATAAAGACGGACTGTGAATTCTGGCGGGAAAAGAAGAAAAAAAATTCACATTTAACCATTGAGTTCCCCCCATTAATCTCAATTGTTCATAAGTTTTTTTTTTTACATCATTTCTTCGCTCTAAAATTTTTCTCTCTCTACACACACCATGACCGGCGGAAATGTGCAAAACGACGACGTAACACTCATCTCGGAGTCGTCGCCCACGGCGGTGGACGTCGAACTAGCACGGCAAAAGCTTCGTCAGCGCGGGGAGTTGGCCTCAATTCTCAATTTCCTCAACGTAATATCAGTCCTTTTCATATATTTTCTGGAATTTCTTCAAATACTTTTGTTTTCATTCTTAATTATTCTGCATTACGTGTAATTCTCATCTGCGTTTGGGCATGCATGAATTTATTTTTCCATGTTTGTGAATAACCGATTGGAGAAAGGTTAAATTTTTTGGCAAAAAACGTACAAATTTCTTCAGTATTCTATGCGATAGGAATTCAGAGAAATCGAAATGTCAGAATATTGTACAAAAGGGTTTAAAATTTTAATCAATTCTGGCCCAGCTTAAAAGCTTTTATCTAGCCATTTTGATGTACTAGTTATAGTAACATAAAATATCCACAACTAGTTTAGGAAACAGAAATTGGAAGAATTAACCTCATTGTAGATTAGGCTCGTTTGTGATATCTTGTCATTGAAATTTACTCAATTCGACTTTAACAATACTTAGATGCGGTGAATATGTATTATATGCGGAATTACAAAAATTAATTAATTAGCAACAAGTCGCCAATTAATTATCTTTAGATGGTTATTCAATCAAGTCAATTTAATCTTATGTTTAAATACCGCAGTCCATGTAATCATTAAGTAAAGTATTAAAAACACGAAGAAACCCCGACTGGGTAAAACTCCGGGCACTTTGCCAGTCAACAATCCACTATAAACGGTTTGTGACTTACAGTCCACCAGGCTAGACGACGGCACGTACTAATTGATCTCCTGATTGCAATTTCGATAGTTCTCCTGAATTCTGTGCTCCTGCACCAATTCCAGTTGCAATTTTCAAAACTCTCATGGATTCTGCCCTCCTGCAGCAACTCATAGTTTTGTAGGATCGTTTATCTCCTGTGAAACCCGAAGAACAACTCGTTCTTCACCAACTGGAACTCTAGTTACGTTCCTCCATTTTTAGCAACTCTGACGATATGTGGGAAGAAGTAGTTTGGTATTTGGATTAGGAATATGATGTTTTTCGCCACCAAGAACAATATCAAAGAAACATGAAGGTTGAAAGCTTCAAAAATGAAGAGAATATGACATGACAATGTTTGCTCAATGTTCAACCTTAAAAAATCTCATTCCGTGGCTTTATAATATTTATAGGTAGGGTAGAAAATAGATGGACCAGAAAAAAACTTTTAAAACGCGAAATAAAATATTCCCGTATAACCCTATCGTTTGAGCGAGAGCTCAGCGAGCGAAGGAGGGGCGACAGTCTAGTGATGCAGTTTCTGTCTTTGTAGCTCGAGCTAACCCTTGGCGACAGTCCAACAAAAATTTGCGCTGTTTTCCTTCTTGTTCCAAACTCGAAGTCCTAGACCTATTTAACTAACTTTTAAATAAATTGCACATTACTTCTTGAACTTTTACACTCTATCAATTTAAGTTATTTTGTTAACAGAATTTGCCAATTACAAAATCAACTAAAACCTGACAGTCATGTCAAAGGAAAATAGAATTTTCATTCATGACATTTTACAGACATGTATGTGGTTATATACAAGTTTGTTGGACGGATGTCTCTGTCTTGTGAATCTTACAGTGATTATATTAATCTTTTTACTTGATTGTGAATGTTTGAGGTTATTTGATATGTAATTATAGGTTTTTGAGCCAGTCATC
The DNA here is from genome assembly GCA_903798295.1 of Fraxinus nigra. Lineage (NCBI taxonomy): Eukaryota > Viridiplantae > Streptophyta > Magnoliopsida > Lamiales > Oleaceae > Fraxinus > Fraxinus nigra. The sequence goes on along the minus strand of CAIGRH010223208.1, from coordinate 12,138 downwards.
CAGAGCAATATGAAAGTATCTGCTGAAGAGATAGAACATGCGCTGATTGAGCAGAACAAGATGCTTGGTCAGCTTCACAAATCACTTTTGAAGGTTTCATTTTCACTTTCTTTAGTTACTCATGAACTCCCAGTTTATTTCACTTTCTTTATCTTTTTGATTTTTAATTTTTTCAGAATTAAGTAATAATGAATTGTCAGTTATCTGTGCTTTTAGTGGTATCTTTATGTCATGTTTGAATGTGAATATTTGGCAGGTAAAAAAAAAAAAGAACTGTTCAGTTGGCCTAATCAACAATAATTTTAATTTTCATTAAACGGTAGGCCGATTACCTATTTTATGGAGTTGATGGCTAATTTGTTTTTAAAAGTTAAGTATTGCAATTAGTCTTAACAAATGATTGGGCCATGTTTTGAAATATTGGAGATAGACATTTTTTTTCTTTCAGATTATAAAATTAGATTGATAACATGCTGGCTTTTTTGCCTATATGTTTGTCTAATTATCTTCGTTTGTTTTATTATGTATTTTCCTTGTTATTCTTATCAGCCTGAAGATGCGACTTATTTTTATTTAGGGAATACATCCGGTGAGCAAAACACTGGACAGTTCTGATGCTTGGGTGATTGGTCTTAGTAAGAAACTTATGATGTGGTGGCCATGGGTAGGTCAAACTTATAATTGCTAAGAATTTTTTCGTGACTTAAAATATACTATTGCTCATCTCTTTCATTTTGTTGCAGGTTGCTGAGGGAGATTTTCCTTTAAATGGAGCCAAAGGGTATGTCGTCTCTTCATCTTATAATTCCTGATTTCATGTGTACTGTAACTGACCAACTATTGTTTTGTTGCTGCCTTTACATTTCAGAGAGGAGATATCTGTATACAAAGAACTTGATCCAACAGTTCGTCTACTTATTCTTAAAGCACTTTGTGAAGTTCGAGCTGATGTATACCTTCCAAACTTCCCTTTTCTTATGATGTTACTGCTATTTCATATATGATGGGAACTTTGTGAACTGCATTTGGAGTAGTTTTTGCCCCTGTTTTGTTTCAGCTTAAAATTTAGACTAAAACTAAGTCAAAGTTAACAATTAATTACAACCACACGTCACAAGATCCACAACTTTTCAACCACACATTCTATCAACTTTTATAAAAATTACTTCAAATCCAATTTTTATTTAAACTAAACAGGGGCTTAATTTATCAAATGATAATGACAAGTTCCAATCTTAAGATTTTGTTAACAATTTCATTGTAAAATTTCAAAAGCCAGTTTTTGAATTTTATTTTACTCTTTGATGTTTCTGAACGTGTTTATTTCTTTTACAGCAAGATGATATTGTGTCCTATATCAACGAGGCTATAAAAAGTGGTACTGAAGTTTCTACTTTTCGAAAAGATAAGCTTGCTGGAGACGAACATGGAACTGCATTCTGGTAAGTACTGTTTGTACTGTGCACTATTTTTGCAGTGAGCTTCATTTCTGGTGTAACTCCTGCTCTCTTGGTTGCAGGTATGATGGAAATGCAACAATTGGCTATAGACTATACAAAGAAGTTCACGCTTTTGAATCCAAGCCAAGAGTTAACGCGAGGGATACTGTACCAGCAATCGACTCTCAGTGGGAAACCCTGGCAACAAATCTTGAAGAGTTCCGCAAGATTGTGGTAAGATAGCATTTACTATTACCTGTATTATTCCTTGCGACTGGATGTCATTTGTTTCTGCCTTTTCCATATATGATAGGATGAATTGTCATCCAGTGGCATTAAATGGGAAGTAGCTGTTAGTAGGACTGTTGAAACTAATGCCATTCCTGTCCTTGAAAAACTTCAGAAGGTCAGCACTTTACAGTTTTTTTGCTGTTGTTTTCCCACTTTGCTTGTTAGTGACTTTAAGCATGGTGTTTTAAGGAGTCAATTCATAATTTCACAATTTCTTTTGTTTTTACTAAGTATGGGTACGCTGCTCATTTGACAGAAGAAACAGAGGGCACTGCAACGTCAGAAAAGGGAACAGATGCTTCTGAATGGTATTCGAACTGCTGGAATAACTCGGTCTTGCCGTAATCTCAGGCCTATTAATTATAGTTTTGGTATGGCACAATATCTTTGTCCATATAATTTGTATCTCATAATTCCCTTATCTTAAAGTCTTCATGACAAGTTGTGCATGATCCATTTTCCATTTCATCAGTTCTTGTAAAGAGGGTAAAAAGTGGGCTTATATACCATCCATTTGCCATATCTTTCTATCGAATTATTCAATACTGGTATTTAGTCAAAGTGTCAAACACAAAAGCAGCATTATCAAAACATGTTCTGAATATTAACGTACTCAGACTATTGCTCCAGTTCACATTCTTGTGTCATGAATTGTGAACTAGGTCTTGCTCATGTAGTATTCAATTCACTGTACTTTAAATGAGCTTGACGAGTGATGTTTCAGATTAATGAATTTGATATAATGTAAAATTAAAAAAGTTCTGCCAGTGACAAGATTTAATTTCTTCATAAGGATGAAGAAGAGCTGAATATAGCAAATGTCAAGGAGATTGAATAAGATTCCGAAGATCGTCGAACATTACAATTATATTATTATAATTGTATTAAATATAGATAGATTGTTTTTATAGTCCTATTTAATGAGAGAACCTCACACAAAGAGGGCCTCGAGTCTTATTGAATATTATTGTGTTTATTTGACAGCAAAGTTATTGGTGCAAACTCTTTTGTTAGAGAATTCAGCCATGTAGAAATGCACCTCTTTAATTCTATGACTAAGAGTACTTCTCTTCTTCTGAAATGCAGATGATTATGATAGAGCCATTAAAGAGGCCATAATATATACAAAGTAAGTACTGTTGACTTCAGCTTTCTTTTTTCTTTGCGTCTCTTATACTTTCCAACTTATCCGTAAGTACACATCTTTCATTCTTGGGTGGCATTATAGTTAAATATTAATATTGTTAATGGTTGCTTTAACTTATCCTTATTTAGGTTATATGTTTTCCTTTTGCATAGTTCAACCTGCTTATCTGGTGAACTACAAAAAATATTCATCTAGTCTATTAAATGCAAATTGGAAATACATTAGTTTTTCTCATTTGTCTGCTGAGATTAGCATGTGCAATTTACAAAACATGCCTCTCTGTCCCTCTTTAATTCCATTGCTTCGAGATTTTACTTCAAAAATAATGAGCGTACTTATCAACACCACATATATGCTATAAGCACAGATTATTGCTTTCCAATAAGTTTTATCTTTTGCGTGCTCACCTTTTTGTTTTCGTTTAGCAAAAGGAAGACAAGTGGAGCTTACTATTCAGATACTAACTCGAGGGATAGTGGATTGACCGAAACTGACAGTGAAATGAACGATCATCAAGGAAATGACGACGATGACACAGGCGATGATGGGCATGATGGTGTAAAGGAAGATAATGATCAAAAGTATGGAAGCAAAAAGAACAATGGAACAAAGCAGAAAATAATTCCGGTCCATAGGCCTAAAGGGTTTCGGTCTAGTAAGAGAATAGCTGGAGTTCCTGTCCCTGCCGTTCCAGAAGGGCTAAACTTACGTGCAAAGAACCGGTTGAGACAACGACCTTCAGTTAATACTGCTATCGAGTCTCTTACTGTTCCTGACTCAGAAGATGAAGAGGTGTCACGAGAAACAAGCAAAAGAGTCTCAGGGAATTCAGTCCCGGTTGCTACTACCGCTAACAGGGACTGATTCTGGCAGCTAGAAGATTTTTTTGACTAAGTGCAAGAATAGTATGGTGCGAGCTGACAATAGAGCCACTATTGCAAATTTTTGAATCTTGCACTGTACCAAATTTGTAAAGAAGTTAATGTTAGTTTCTCTGAAAAACGAAAAATGGTTTTTGCCCGATGTTCTCTATATGTTTTGCTACATTTTGAACAACAGGCAACAGTTATAGTTCACTGTGGCAGTGTATGTTTATTAGGCTTGATTTAATCCTAGCAACTAATGCGTTTTTGTTTTCTTTCTAGTAGCAAGACGCTAGAAATTCAGAAGGGTTGGTTGGTTGAAGCTTTTTCTTATTGTTGTGTTAATGAGAGAATTATGTTATTTGAATTTGCTATTGGCATAATAAATTTGATTAAGAGCACGTGTTTTTGTGTTTGCTTATATTTTTTGTAGAAAAGTTTTTCGAAGAAGTTAAGTTAGGTTAAATGCAGAGTACTTTCAAAAAATTATTTAAATATGTTCAAAAGTAACTTTTAGGTTTAAAAGTAATTTTTGATTTTTCGAATACTTTACGTATCATCGGGCTTAATCGTTGAAACCTTTAACAATTGCTATTAGATGTTATGGATTTGTTCTTTTTGACCGATCGAGACAGTAGAGACTCCATACTACATTCTCTAGTATAAAAATAATATTTTTTTTATTCAGTTGAGGGGATTTTTTTTTTTTAAAAAAAAGGACAATGAAATTTAAATAAATATTTTGTCTTTGCTTTGATATTAACAAGTGTCAGGATGGCCGAGTGGTCTAAGGCGCCAGACTCAAGTTCTGGTCCTCGTGAGAGGGCGTGGGTTCAAATCCCACTTCTGACATATATTTTTTCTTATTTTATTTTCAAAATATGTGATAGCCCAATCCACTATAAATTAATTTATTTTACTTCTTTTTGGGTGTTTTTTTCTTTTCGGGTTAATTTCATTTGCGATTACCGTACTTTGATCCAATTGTCAATGTCACTCTTTACTTCAATTCCTATCAATTGAATCATTTCACTTTAATTTCATTTTACATAATGTCGCTTTAAACCATTGAAAAAAAAAACGCACACTCAACGATTTATATTCATGCCATAAACTTAAATTCAAATAAACAACGCCTTCAAAAGAAAAAACACAACACATGGACATGAATTATTGAGTTGATAGAATCTTTATGACCTTGTAAGAGTCGGGGTGGGCAAAACCCGATCAAACCCGTCAAAACCGCCCAAACTAAACTAACTCGACCGGTTTGGGTCGATTTTTTTGTTTTTTTTACACGGATTGAATGGGTTGGGTGTGTGGCGGGTTGAGTTATGGGTTAACTCATGAAAATCGAATAAACCCGTCCAATTCGACTATATTTATGAACTTTACGAGTGTTATGATGTTGATTGGACGAAATTGAGTCGCTCTTTTTCTTCACACAACCTCCACGAACTACAATATTTAGAAAAATCTATATTAAAATGTCTGTTCTTATTGGAAAAATTTTGTGCAATAGTTGAAGAGTTTGAGGAAACCATACACAAATTATATACTATCAATTAACTAGGTTCTTGCGATACACACAAGAAGTTTTAAATATGACACAAAACATGAAAACTCTTAAAATAATATTATAAGACTTGGTTAGAATATATTTTACGGAAAATAGTATAAGCAAATATTCATTCAACACAAAAATATTTCTTGGCTCCATATAATATAATATCAATCAATCCATGTAACATTTCCTGATATGAAGTGTCAAAATAATTCAAAATTTTTGGTCATAGCAACTATAAAAACCTAATATTATATAAGTTATGAGTCAATTATAAATCTGCCCAACCCGGCCTGTCTACTTTAATTTTTGTTGACAAGTTGTTCCAAATCGACCAATCCAACCCAATTCGACCGATACTTGATTGAGTTGAGTTTCAACCTTTACACGAGTTGTGTTGGGTTAAATTATTATCAAATTGATCATGTTGGGTTGAGTTTGGATTAAGGCAAAAATCGACCCAATCCAACTCATGCCCACCTATATGTAGGATTGACTAAATTGATAGGAATTGAAGTATAGTGACACAATTGACGATTGTATCAAAGTGCAAAGATTGCACATGGAACGAACCCTTTTATTTTCGGATTTTGCTACTTGTACATAAAAAATGTATTTAGGCGCTTACCAAAAATGACGTGGAAGGACAGAATTGAACGGAAAAAGTTGATTGTGTTTTAAATTGGCAAATGATAGCGTCATGTGACATTATGTCATTATGTAATTCATTATATAAATCTTGATATACATGTAGCAAGATCATTTATTTTCCTTTACTTTTGTCATCTATTATAAGAATAATATCACTTGTACATAAACTATATATACACGAAGTATCAAAAAAAGAAAGGAGATTTTTTTTTTTAATTTGGTTGATATTCTGACACAATCATATCTCATCATATCATGTGTATAAACCATTATATAAACCAATTATGTACATGTTGCACTATCGAATTATACTGGATGATTGAGTATAAAATTATCATTCATACTATTGGTAGATGTTATTCTTTGTATTTTTTTTTTAAAAGAATATCTTTTACTATATTTTTCCCCGCCTAGCATGAACTCATCTCAGGGTAAATGAAATTTTTTAAATAAAAATATAATATTACGTTACGTACCTTGATCTTGCGCCGAATGCAACTTAAAAAAAGTTGATGACTAATACGTAAAATATTAAAAATCAGGGACCTATTTGCAAATATTTATAAATTGAATCGCGAAACTCATTCGTACCCAGAATCAACAAACGTTTCAGATATTGGAAAATAAAAATCATATCTATCCTATGCTGCAACTTTCCCTTATAACGAATTCAACTCGCAGATTCGTTCTTCTCTGGTGATCAATGGCCACCGCAGGAATCAATTACAGTAGAGAAGCCAGACGACGCCGTATTGTTGATAGAGGATCTGATCGGTTAGCCCTCATTACCGGCCGTATACACTCCATACCTTCCACCCCAGACGAACACGATCGATTGTCCTCTGGTAACTCCAATTTTACCTTTGCTAATATTTTTATCTATTTACGTGTATGTGTGTTGTCGATGAATTTGAATTTCTGTTGGACGGTTTGGTTTAGGTTTTTTTATTTTTAAATAATACATTGCTGGCTGACTTGATGCTGCACTTTCACGGCCAGAGGCGAAGTTTCTATTATGTACCCCTGAAATCTGACTGACAGCGTTATATTACTATTTTAAGATCATTTGATTTGTTTCAATAAAAAATAGTAGATGTAACAACTCTATTGAGTCCGATGTTGCTAAATTAAAGCTTGACTTGTGGGTTTATAAGTGATTTGGGCATCCTTCCCTTACAAGGCAGTCTTAAGGATGTCAATCAAAGCAAACACCTTTCTAGGGTTTTCTTGCTGCGGATTTTAAAACCTGAGGAGGGGTACTTGTACTTTTTCCTTGAAGTCACATAGATGGGAATATGAGCCGCTATAAAGATTGATTTTGAAAATAGGGGTAGATTGCAATGACTCCATTGGGTCCTATATCACTAAATTAAAGCTCGGCCTGTGGTCTTATAAGCATTTTGTTCATTCTCTCTCACAAGCATAATCTCACTTAAATGAGAAATTCAGATTAGCAACTATGCAGTAAGAGATTTTCAGAAACAAATGTGCTCAGGTGTTTCAGCCATAGTCCAGTGGCCACGCTGGCAGCAACGTAGCTTCATATAAGCATATTAAGGAAGTGAGATAGATCTTACCACTGGTTATCAGTGAACCATATTACAGATAGAAGCCAGATAAAAGGTCAAAATAGAATACCCTGAACTACCTTTATAGATACATTCAATGTCAAGTGATTAATTGCTAAACATAAATCATATTGTGATCTGAATAACGCAGCTTTGTTTCAGTATACCCTAAGCTTTTTAACTAATCAGCCCGTGACGTAACACTGTAAGTGTCATCTACCTAGAATGTTGCAATAACAAATGCTTGTTTGACAAGTTTCTCTTTACAGATACCATATGTAAATGTTCTTTTTATATCTAGTTGTTCAATACTGTTATCAATGCAGGTCCCCTTCAGCATGAAGAGAAAGTCTCTGGTTCTTTGTTGGCAAATCACGACTCTGGCGACCAATTTGACCGGCCCAATAACTCTGACGACAAAGTAGAACCTTCAAGGTAATTTGATATTCAATATTGGATAGGACGAAATAGTACAAAAATCGAGATTTTAACCTCGTTTTCTTTCTTAATATTGTCCAGTACCTTACTGCCCACATTACCAAAAAAGCTGCTAACGCACGAAAGTGACAATGAACGAAACATTGAAAGCTCCAGAGCAGCAGTCTTGCTTGGTGACAAGGAAGAATCATCTCAAGTTTCATCATCAATACAAACTCCTGTCATAGATAGTGGACTCCAACGACCTAGCCATCAGAATTTGCTCACAGCAAATCAAATACGTACTGCAATTTCAGCTTCAGAGAACACTCGGATTTGTTGTTCCATAGCAGCTGCCATTTTAGTGTTCTTGTCATACACAGGATTCCCATTTCTGGGCTGGGGCAATTTTAGGAGCATCATATGTTTCAGACCACTTTATCTACTTCTGATAACAAATATATCAATTGTGGTTGCACGGCTTCTTCTAGGAAAACAAGGGAGTGAGGAAAGACAGACGAGTAGTGTTTCTTCTATTGGTGGAGATGGTATGATTGATCAAGTAGCGAAAGCTCTTGAGTTAGGGTTGTTGATGCAGAAGATTGTTGGTGGATTGTTCATGGATTGCAGCATCTATGCTGTGGTGCTTGTATGTGGTCTTTCTGTGGCACAAAGACTTGGCTGGTAAAACTTCCTTTTCAAGTGAATGAAAATGCGTGTAAGATTACTGGCTTGTTTGACCCTATTTGAATGTTTGGTATGGTGAATTTGATAGTACTAGAAAGTGTTAAAATAGAAAAATAAGTTAAAACTTTGTCATTAAATTGTCTAGGGCTATCCAGTCTGCTTACCAAACAAACATGTATTGTAGTTCCCCAATTTTGCTGTGAGCAAAGTTTTGCTCAAGGAGATATTTGTGATTTTTCGAACAAGATTTCTTTCAAGTTATTTCATTCGTCATATTTTTGTGTTGAATGAAACTTAGTTGGATATTTCCATTTTGATGGAGTCTATGATGGTTCAACAAAAAGGTGTAACTTTGTGCTTTGTTCAGTGCAAGTTTAGTTCCCATGAGATGTTCTCTCTACGGTTTAATGTTACATCGGATCTTTTATTTGGCTTTTTCACTCTTGAGATTCTATTGAACCGGGAAAAATATTTGATTATCCATATTTTAACCAATATTTTAGTATATGCACAAAAATCATTTTCTGGATAATTCAAAATAGACGTAGTCTTTGATGGTTCGTTTACTTGTGTGATACTGATAAATGTGAAAATCGTTGCATTGTGATCTCAATACTAAAGGAAGTTCCCAACAAATTCTGCATTTGGTTAGAATAAATGCTTCTTGGCAAGGATGCTAACCGAAAATTGATTCGTTATTGGCATTCACAGTCGAGTATCAGGCCAACTTGTGGGGTGATTTACTCGTGCTTCATTTTCAGGTTTTTGCTCAAAACACATGTTCATGTGCATCAATAATTGGAGGATTTTGGAATAGAATAAACACGATAAGAATTCTGCAATTCAACAGACAACGAAGGCATATATTATTGGTGATCATAAAATTACAAGAAACCTCAATGCAATTGTGAGAGGAGAGCAAATAGACTGCTGATCTAGTCTTAGATAAAAGTGTGAGCCCTCAATATCTACAAAAGTGGAGACAAATTGCCTCATTCGCAAAATATCATGTGCACATTTTGTCCAGAGTCCATTGGACCAAACATGCCATCGTGAAAAAGATGAGCTATTTGCTGGTCTCGTTCCTAGTACTTTAGAATCTTGGACTACTGTTGTGGATATGTAGGAGGGTATGTAAGAGCAGCTGCCATACGATAATCGTACACACCATATGTATCCCGCCCTCCATATGATCCTCCCGGAACTCCAACTCCAACATCCCGAGCCACATAAGCGTATTGTTGTGGAGCTGGGGACGGGCATTGTGCATGAGCCCCAACATAACCTGAACCATATGAGGATATGCCTGGACCATCGTGTACACGTCGACTGGGATAGGTCTTTGGCCCTGCAAATTGGGCCGCTGGCCCATGCTGCGATTGGGAAATGTGCCTGGGAAGGAAAGAAGGTGAGGCATTAGAGAAACGCCTGGATTTAGGTGGCCGGAGGGAGGAGGACGGGACAGTTCCTTTGCCACCACCTCCATGAGGGCGCTTGTTTGAAGGCTTGCTTCCCTTACTCTTTCTCCTATCAGCTTTAGTCATTTCTAGCTGTGTAATCCGCTTCTTGAGGCTGTCGATAGAGAATTGTGATTTGAGCTTGAGATCTTCCACACATTTTATGATAGCTTTAGTAGCTTCTAGCTCTAAATCAACCGCTTTATCCTGAAACAGAAGTCAAATCAGATGCTTGGGGCACTTGGAGCATGTTTGGCTAACCTAAAAAGTTTACTTGTAAATAAATTAGTAAATTTGAAAATAAAATATCTTTTATCAATCGCAAGTTTGAAATAAATACTTGCTAATTTGATGACAATGCAAGTTACTTTCTAAATAAGTAACTTCCTTTCCTTGAAAGTAAGATAAAAGTATCCTTAGGAAACGAAAAGTATCCTTAGGAAACAGTCATTTCATTAACAATGAAAGAAAGCACATAGGGCCCAAAATTCTGAAGGTAATGAGTTAAGTGCACTCATGCAGCCAAGGTGAAAAATATGTTGCACATTAAACACCCATTCTGACTTATCTGTCCTCCATTAGACTACTAAAAGCATGCTAAAAGATAACTGCTTACGCTATCTACTTCTAGTTTCTTTTCCTTTATCTTAAGATGTGAGCGAAATGTATGATGACAAATATACTAATCTAATGTTCAAGGGCTGGTTAATAGACTAATTACTGCCAAATAAATCAACTAGAAACAGTCAAAATGTGCGTTTGAGAGAGAGAGAGAGAGAGAGAGAGAGGGATACGTACTGATGCAGCCGCACTATGATTTCCACTCTTTGATATGCTATTAACATTTTTCCGGCACTTCTTAAGACATGACCTAAGCAGTGAAACGGGAGGAAACCTCTTAGTCAAACCAGACTCACAAGCAAAATAAACAGCTTCAATTTCCTTACTGCTCTTCACCAGTTCATCAATTATATCTGCACATGACAGCAAATAACTCATTTCAATAAATTGAAGCGAAACAATATATTAATATATTGAAGCGAAACAAAAAATTAAGTCCCATAAACCCTCTAAACAGGTATTAATAGGTCACAACTGCAAAAAATGCGTAACAAAGAATCAGATCATTAAAACATTCAGGTAATGAATTTGGTCTACATCACCAATATTTCGAAACCATTGTGTCAAGCAAGTTGATCCTCAAACTTTCCTCGTCATTGCAAAATCAGTTACCATAGAAAACCATTAAACCATCAAGATTACCCGACATGTCCAACTTTATAAAGCTAGATTTCTAGGCTGGTGGCCATTATTCTGAACCGAGACATGTTTCCCTGAAGGCCAGGAGGCGATTTAACTAAGATTTGGACGATTTTTGTTGTTGGGGACTAAATTTTGTAATTATAATAAAAGGTTGCAAACTAACTTCTTCCTTTCTAAATGTTAGGGATCAATTTGTTTCTAAGGCAATAGGTTGGAGACGAATGATGCAATTTCCCTTTCTTTTATGCAAATATCCATGTAAACAACGAAGGAAGATCACACAAGGCACCTACCTTCTAGTTGTTTGCCAAAATTCAAAGTCACAGCAAACTTCGGCATATCCTTCCTAGCTGCAAAATCCACCACCAAGTTCTTCAAAAACTTTTCCTCAAACTTCTCCTTCAACCCAAAACCAATCACCATCTGCAAGAACATTGAAGCTTCACCTGAACCAATCCCACCATTCCCTTCCTCACCAGCACCTGTGACTTTCTTCCACCTTTCCAACACTGTGGCTGCCCTCTCCTTCAAATTCCTCCCAACACCACCACCACCTAGTGATAATGGCACCATTGATTGAATCAACAGTGCACACGCCCACCTCCTATCTACTATTCCAGGCTTTCCCTCCATTTTCACCCCCACAAAATCTTCCACAGCATCCAAAACCAACCTGAAACAGACCCCAAAAGCATACAAGATTGTAAACAAACTCAGATTAAATCTTAAAACATATATTTCTAAAGATGTTTATTTTACAATTCCCACACTTAGCCCCTATTTTTTTTATT
>CAIGRH010223162.1:0-11259 GCA_903798295.1 Fraxinus nigra | reverse complement strand
GGTGGAAGTGGTGGAGGGAGGTGGAAGAGAAGAGAGAGTGTTTTTGTTATTTTTAATATTTTCATAAGTTTTGGATTGATTTGCATTTTAAAAAAAGTTTAGGAGCAGATTGCGATTTGTTCTTTATTTTGTTTTGTTTTTCTTTTTTGTTTTATTTATATAGGAGGGTATATTTGTCATTTTATGTTAAAAATTGGTGAAAATGACGTTCAGCGCAAAGAATGTGAAAAATAGGAAAGTTCTGCGCCACAAAACGAAAGGTATGGACGTTTTCTACAAAAACCTTCAAAGGTAGGGACGTTTTGCCCAAATTATCATTTTTCATGGAAAATTCTGCATATGCATTAATGTTTCAACAAAAAATTATAAAATGTAAACTCCTATATAGTTTTTTATGTTTTTAGACGGTAAAATTGTTTATTATATTGAATACGTAGAGTCATATGAATTAACTTAATGGTTGCTCTAATTTAAATATTATAAAGAAGAAATTGGAATCGAATTTTATTTACCCGAAGTGATTTGAACTTGGCGTTTTAGTCTTATTCTTATCTGATTTGAGCGGTTCCAAGATAAATAATGAATATTGAAGATCAAATGATGATATATGTATCAATCACGACGTTCTAGTTATATGAGAACTAGGGATGAAGAGCTTTCCTCCTTTTTCACCCGACTATGTGGTCTTGCAATCAAAATTATATAATGGCTAAATACTGAGTTTTTTACGTTAAAAATCAATTTAACGTTAACGGAAGTGAATATGTATGTAGAGCTATCCAATGTAATTTTAATTAAATTCCTCGATTCAAGACGAGAAGAAAGATCAATTTGGTTATGTCTCTATATTTTTCCAACAATTAAATTCTTTCCAAATCACGAAACACTAAGTGAATAAAATTCGTATAAATTAACTCAAAAGGGATCAAAGCCGTGTCAAAGTTCTGTAATAAAATTCCAACACTAATTCAAATGCGTTTTAACTTCTTTTATATTGTCCAAACCATTTATAGTAAAAGACAGAAATAACCCTCGGACATAAACCACGGTGTAGAAAATCTAAAGGAGTTCTTACTTCTTTCTTTAGCAATACCAAATATCAATCCTTCAAATTATCTTAAACCTTGATACTTTATTGATTAGAAATTGGTTTAGATATGTCAGTTTTGACCAATTTTGACATATTATTTAAGCAGGAGTCGTTAGTCGATTACGAGGATCTGAAGCTCGAACATGTTCTACTTTACAAGATGAATATTTAGTTGTTCGAAATCAATTACGAGTAAACGAGACATTGATGCAAAATTGAAATTGGAAGCACAACAAAAACACGGAAAGTCATAACTTTTCAAACAGTCTCGTCCTTTTGTTAAGGATAGTTGCATCTTTTCACGACAACAAAGCACAACTTTTTCAAATAAAACAAATAGATCCCCCACTGTTTTCAAAATTATTATTTATTCGTACAATTTTTCATGGACTTATGATTCAACGTAAGTTTAAGCCTAGTTTTATGTAAAAGAGAGGACAATAGTCTTACTCGCTCCTCTCTTAGTCCTGGTTTACAATCATTATTTGAAACACTTATTTTAAATCATATATTCACGTAATAAAATATTCTGCATATAAACTTAAAATATTTTTCTAGTTTTTAATCACATATTTTCCTAAAAATCACTATTCAAAACATTGTTTTGACCAAATAACGATCATCAAACATGGACTTAATTTATAGTGGTAAGTTGTGAGAAATAGTCATTGAATCTTAGGAGACATGCCGACAAACTGTGAACAAAGGTTCACGCCATTTTCTTAAGGATAAAAAGCATCTTGACCAAATTCATTTTTGCGCATTTGTAATCCCAAACTTGTCCCCTTTTTTGAACACTATATTTACGGTGGTGTCCTCAACTAAATTTTAATTTTTTAATGAAATTTATCTAAATTTTAATTTTAATGAATTTTTTAAAATCTTAATTGTGAGCCCTTAAATTTAGAAATACTTATAAAATCTTTCAATATATATACATGGGTGTATATGTTTGGATTTACGTTCTTTAACCATCTTACAAAGCTCATGAAGATTGTAGTCCTTTTGATGCTCAAATTACAAATATAAGACCAAAAAACACTTTCAAGTGGGAAATAAGTTTCAACTTGTACTTGTGCACTCGTAACAAAATAGCAGAAATGAGACTCTTTAAGGCACGAGTTATGCCTAATCTAATAATTTGAACCTTCTCTTCACATTTTTTCCTTCTCTGATATGATAAAAGTTGTTTATAGAACTTGAAAAATCAACCAACTTAAAAATGTAAATTACACATCACACACGAAAGAATTTGTACATAGCACCAATGAATTCTAGAACTGATATAAAAGAATTCAAGGATTCAAAACTCTATTTAGTCTCCAAAAACATTCTGATTCACATTTCAGGTATTTTTTGACGACAATAACAGTACAAAATTCCTCTACAGAATTCAAAGGCAAGACTGTACAAACTTGTGCGAGCAACTGAACCATCAGTTGCAGTAGAGCATGTCAACTTAGGCCTTTTCAAACAAACCATCAGTTGCAGTGTCAAAAGCACATCTCAATCAATAAGCAACATTTCCCAGACACCATGTCGAAACTGTCAATACTCAGCAAACACCTACAAATTAGAGAACCATTTTTCTCCACACGGATGTTCGAAATTTTGAAAATAGTTAAACAGAACATGTGATCAATAGAACTTACTTATCATATCAGTACTCCATCAAGTCCATCAAGCAGTGATACTTGAGATATCTCAAAGAACAGCTACTAAAAACATGCATACCTCAAAATTTCTGGCAACCTGAAAAAAATAGCGCATTTCTAATGTTGATATGTCCAGGATCTTTCAGAGATAAATACACTGGTACAGGCGAAGAAGAAACATGACAGATCCAAATTTAATGCCGCCAACACAAGATAAGGTGGCCTTTTAGCTAGCATACTGGTGTAGAACTAGAATGATAAATTCAAAGCAAAGGTCCCCTTTATCGAAGAAAGAGGTTAAATATAATTTAACTTCAAGTGCATCACGAGCTTATCTATCAAAATCCTAGTTAATCATAACTGGTCAAACCTAGTCTAAATCAAACGATGGAGATGTAATTTATATTCAGTTGAAGACTTTCCAGGTTTTCGAGTCATTTTATGTCAAACTAATATATTTTATAGTTTTAGACAATTGTAGCTTTATTTCCTTATTTGGTTTTCCAACCATAGTTTGGCTTAAATTAACCCCCCTATGTAAAGAGGCTTAATACTCGCTAAATCCACACTTTGATACCGAATTCAAACATTTCTCTAACTCTCTCTTACAATTCTCTCCCCATTTTACTCTCTCTCCCCTGATTTCTTTTCTCCCCCTTTCCCTTCTCTTCTCTTATTTCCTCTTCTATAGCAGTTCTATTATTCAATACAGGCATCTGTCGTCAGTTTGATATCAGAGGGGAAAAAATTGACCTAGTTCTTTAGGTTTTGTTCCAATTTTGTACACTTGGTGAGTGATAAGTTGCAGTTATTTAAAATAAATTGGGTTGTCTCAATATTCCGTCCTATTGTCAACACCATGCACGACTCACTTAACCCTGGGTCGATGTCACAATAGCAAGCATTGATCACCATTGTAGACACAATTATCACCATTCTAGAGACTATGTTTAGCACACCCATTATGCTACTAAGGAAATCAACTTAAAACTACAAGACCTCCATGCTCGTCCCTATTGCAAGTCATTTCTTGTTTGGCTACATACGCTTGAAAAACTCTTTAACTTGCACAACATAAGTGACCGGTTGTAGTATTCAATTTTCTAGTGCGACACTTGTAGGGTATGCCAAACATTTTTGGCAGTCACTGTTGCTTAGCATTGGTCTTTTAGGTTCATGTCCTATCACTTTATGGGATGACAAAAACTTTATGGGATGAGATAAAACAAATATTAAGAAACAATACACCCTTGTTTATTATTGGACTAAGTTGATCAATTCTTTTAGCACTGTCAGCCAGGTAAGTCCGCTGTTAGCGAATGTATGCCTCATTTCGAGGAGCTATTATAAGTCGGGATATTTATGAAGCTCTTCATGTCAGAGCTTCTAGTTTATAAACAGTTTGGATCTTGAAATCAAATGTCAAAACTTTGTAACATTTTAGTCATTAGAAGAAGGTTACCATAAAGCATTTGATATTGAACAGCTCTTCCCTTTTCAAAAAATGAATCATCCCTATTACTTGATTTCTGATTCTCAACATTCTTGCCCCCAACTTGTTCTCTAAGTCAATTAATACGTCTTCTTGTGCTAGTCTTCCTAATATACAAACACACTCTCCTACCAATCTAAGAAGCATGGATTCGATTACGTAATTAGAATACAATATGATATGGGTACGTCGATACAGCTTTTTCACAAAATTTAGGATACGGAAATACGTGTGTATATAAAAAAATGTGTGTAGTGTTTTTCATAAGTAAAATATAAAATTCAGCATAAATTTATTATTATTATAAAAAAAAAAGTAAACAGATGCCTGCAATAAAAATAAAATAAAATACTAATATCTTAATCCTTATCGTCCCAACTTCATTTTCTTCAATATCACCATTATCAACAAAATAATATTGTGGCTCATCTAGTGATTGATTAGCGACCTCAAACATTCCAACACTTTCAAGAGTAACAAGTGAGTTAATTACGAAGTCGCATATTTTAGATTCTCCTTTTAAATAAAGATTTAGTATTCTTGATAAAAGACACAAATTACCATGCATTAAAACTAATTCTTTAACCATTTGTCGAGTTATTTTATTTCTTCTCATAGAATGCACAAAAGAGTAAGTGCTCCTTGTTAATTAATAAATATCAATTTTCAATAAGTTATTGATAATAATAATAATAGTTATCTATTAATTAAAAATAAATTATCTTCTATTGCTAATAAAACACTTCTCGCGTGTTCTAAGGCATTTGTTCGATACATATCAAAAATCTAAAAATATAAAATAATTAAAAAACACGCATCCAATACGTATCATAGTGTTCAATTGTATCCTAGCTTCAATACGTATCGAAACTAGCATGCTTGAATTAAAAGACCTAGGTCAAATGCGGTACTGCTTAGGTATGAAGGTCGCGAGATCAAAAAGAGGTATCAACATATCACAACAGAAATACATTCTCGATCTGTTGACCGAAATTGGCATGCTTGGTTGCAAACAAAGCAACACACCNATAATAATAATAGTTATCTATTAATTAAAAATAAATTATCTTCTATTGCTAATAAAACACTTCTCGCGTGTTCTAAGGCATTTGTTCGATACATATCAAAAATCTAAAAATATAAAATAATTAAAAAACACGCATCCAATACGTATCATAGTGTTCAATTGTATCCTAGCTTCAATACGTATCGAAACTAGCATGCTTGAATTAAAAGACCTAGGTCAAATGCGGTACTGCTTAGGTATGAAGGTCGCGAGATCAAAAAGAGGTATCAACATATCACAACAGAAATACATTCTCGATCTGTTGACCGAAATTGGCATGCTTGGTTGCAAACAAAGCAACACACCAATAGATTGTGAGAAAAGAATAGATGAGACAGGGGAACTGGTTAATAGAGACAAATACCAACGACTAGTTGGTAAGTTAATCTACCTATCACATATGAGACCAAACATTGCTTTTGCAGTCAGCGTTGCAAGTCAACACATGCACTCGTCGAAGAAAATTGACCTAGAAGCATTCTACAAAATTCTCAGGTTCTAAAAGGCACCTTCGGAAAGGGATTATTTTTCAAGAAGAATGAAAAGAAAGAAGTAGAAATATTTACAGATGCTGATTGGGCCGAATCAATAGAAGACAGGAGATCAACGTCGGGGTACTATACCTTTGTATGGAACAATTTG
The DNA here is from genome assembly GCA_903798295.1 of Fraxinus nigra. Taxonomy (NCBI): domain Eukaryota; kingdom Viridiplantae; phylum Streptophyta; class Magnoliopsida; order Lamiales; family Oleaceae; genus Fraxinus; species Fraxinus nigra. The sequence continues at coordinate 5,314 of CAIGRH010223162.1, read as the reverse complement.
GTAACTTGGAGAAGTAAAAAACAAAATGTAGTGGCAAGAAGCAGTGTCGAAGCAGAATTCGGGGCAGCTGCACAGGGGATATGTGAAGGACTATGGTTAAAGAAACTCTTAGAGGAATTGAAGGTTGCAATGAAATTACCCATAAAACTCTATTGTGATAATAAAGAAGTCATCAACATTTCACTTAACCCAGTCCAGCATGATAGAACAAAATATGTGGAGATCGATAGACATTTCATCAAAGAAAATGTTGAACACAGAGTCGTTTGTATGGTGTATGTCCCTACAAAAGGAGCAAAGGGCAGATATCCTCACTAAATGATTGTCTCAACAAAATTTCAACAATTTCACTAGCAAGTTGGATATGATCAATATCTACTGTCCAACTTAAGGGGGAGTGTAGGAAATCGTGTATAATGAAAGGAAATCAAAATCTTTCCATACTTGGTGTAAATTGATAGTTTATAGGCTGTAATTACTCTTTCAAATTAGGAGATTTATTTTTCCTATTTTAGTTCCATTATTGTATTATAAAAGGATGTAAGTTGGAATGTTTAATCAACGAAATAAAATCTTTCTTGCTCTCGTTTCGTTCAATTCTATTGTTCGATGCAAGCGTCCATCATCACAAACTCCATTTAGACCCTATTTTTCCCAAGTATATTTTCAATTTCCCATATTACATTCAGTTCAGAACTAGAGAGTTGCCAATCACTTGTTATATTCATGTTAAGAGATATATATCCCACATCGATAAATGACGTTAACACATACCAATTAATAAAGATNGGATGTAAGTTGGAATGTTTAATCAACGAAATAAAATCTTTCTTGCTCTCGTTTCGTTCAATTCTATTGTTCGATGCAAGCGTCCATCATCACAAACTCCATTTAGACCCTATTTTTCCCAAGTATATTTTCAATTTCCCATATTACATTCAGTTCAGAACTAGAGAGTTGCCAATCACTTGTTATATTCATGTTAAGAGATATATATCCCACATCGATAAATGACGTTGACACATACCAATTAATAAAGATCTTGAGCTACTCCTCTTAATAAGGTTGACCTTTTAAGATGGAACCACAAATATTAACAATTCATAATTCTACTTGGAACATGACAGGTTACATAGAGGTTACATAGAGAAAAGAGCTTTGATTAGTTATTCAGATTTTAGGTTAAAACTTTAAAAACTCAATTGGACTATCATGATTACACTGGCATGATCCTGCATTTTCTTCAATTAGCTTATAAAACTAGGAATAATGCTATGTATCATCACTGGTGCTACAACACTAGTTTTGGTGGCGCTAAGTAATAGACTCAATGAAAGGTAAAATTAAATGATTCATTTAATTATACCTCTCATTTAATGTCACATTAGTGCCACCTAAAATGACATTTTAATACTATTAGTTCTAAATAGCATTACTCTAAAACTAGAGGCATGAAATCTTACATTTCAAAAGCACTTATTTTGGCATGGATGAGGAAGCAATGTGTTCCATAACTTTCCATTGAGGCCTTGCAGCATCTAACGAAGGAATCCCGTTACTTAAAATTGACTTGAGCCATTTAACTTTGCTCACAAGTTCCTCCAAGTCCAATATAGCTGATTCCAATGTGTTGGAGCCCATAGAATTTGAGGTCATCCCTCCGCTAGCTGGGTACTTCTTCAAGGGACAACTGTAACAATACGTGTCCCCCTTGGCAACTTCAGTCATAGGTTCAGTTAGACTCTCTCTCATACGTGAACTAGAATCAGTATCCAACAAACATGTTTTCCTTGTACTACTGTCCCCACCATCCAAGGCAATATTTGTTTCTTGAGTGTCCAGCTCTTTCGAAACTGTGTTTCCCGAAGATAGTTCATGTAACCCCCCTGTTTCATTTCCCTTCAATTCATCTGGAGCTGCTAAAGTTATGACTGAAGTATGAGAAGAGAAGGATTCATGGGGTGACGATCCAGCTTTCTTTTCACCGGCCTCAAATACTTGACCTGTTTTATTGGGTATCCAAAATTTGAATGTCAAGCAAATCAAGTTCATATCTGAAACGAAACCTAATCATTGGAGTAACTGAAAAGAGGGGATTTCCACTTACAAAAAGCAGAATACTGGAAGAATAGAAGGAATAGTTCAAGTTAAAGACAAATAAATAACAAGTTTGTCACCTAGTAGTTTTATATAATTAGCAGAGTGGTCAACAATCAATGGGGTGACCATAACATTGATTAGCGGTATAACTATCTGATTTCCTTCCACAATTAATGGGCTGTGAGGGTAGTGGCCAGTTTTTTCCTTCTGGGTTATGCTGCTAATGAGAATTTCAATTGTGCACCAGGCATCCTAAAGATAAATTTCATCAAGCTCAGCAAAGAAGAACATGTTTGGCTAAGATTAAAAAGTAGGGGTTACTTTTAAGCAACTTTTTAAAACCAAACATATTCAGATAATTTACTTTTTTCTTACTTTCCAGTACAAGGATTCGTAATTACGCTGGGCAGTATTTTAGAGAATTGTTTTTCTATTCTATTAATATTTTAGGCAAAAGGTTCAACCAAAATGTTGCCACCTAAAGCTACAGAATATTATTGCACACCCGAGGTAAGGTGCCAAACATAATAACTGACAAAGCCTAGGTATACAGTTTCTAAGCATTCCCTTGGCACATTCTGGAAAACTTTGGACAGATGGCTGCATATTATCCTTGAATAACTTGGCTCTAGATACTTCATTTAATATTGATCTTACCCTGATCTCCAGGTTTGATAAGCCGAGCCCAAGGGCGACCAGGTTTTTCACCTCCCTGCAATGGAGCATTACATTTGAGAAATATTCTACAGTCTGAGATGGAGCATATGATGCCTAGACACAAGAAGTATGAAATACGTTCTGGAAATAATAATAATTGAATTTGTCTAAAAGGTTGAAGAGCACAAAAAATGCAGAACTTGTGGATTTAAGAAATTAATTCAAACAGAAGTAATAAAAAAAAAAAAAATTCAACTATGTCAGAGGTCATCAATTCACAAGTACATGGCCAGAACTAGACTAAAAGAATCCATAAGTCTGAGACTTGTAGGATCATATTGAATGCAAATGGAGATTTGTTCATTTTCAATCTAAAAAATTACTTTACATAAGGTATAGAAGACTGGGGATCTTAGGATTTTAAAGAACATCAAATGGCACTTCATGTTTTCCTCTGTTTCCAGACCTTCAAGCATCAATTTAACAATTCTGTAAGTTTAAGGGTGAAAATTATGTTTTAAAGCAAAAACATAATACAAGAGAATATCTAAATAGTTTTTAAGGAGAAATCAAGGGCAGGAACCATCTTTTCCCAAACAACCTATTAAATTTTCTTGTCATGTTACAAGAAGAAACCAGAATGAAACAGAAACTTCAGAACAATGGTTGAAGTGACAACTACAGGTTTTTTCATAAGACCACTTTCAATTTGTAAAGACATCAGTAGCATTATAAATGAAGAATGCAAGGGAAGCAAATGATATGGGGAAATACTAGAAAGTACATCAGTAGTCATTATATGTCATATGGAATGTGATAATAAGATGAAAATGCAATATTTGAACTAATTATAATTATTCCTCAACATGATGTTAATGGTAATATCACACAATCTAAATTATAGAACATTTTCTTTTCTTGCACCTACATTGTTTTATAATTACAGTCAGCTATTTATAAGTCAAAACAAACTGTTGATCCCTGGACTCAAGAATTAAAAATGAATAAAAGAAACCAGCATGCTACCCTCTTAACACACATAATGTTACAGAAAGGGCAAACTTTAACTTCTATTGATTAATTTCTTTTTTCTTAGCAAAACAGAGGTAAGAGCACAAGGGATGCTTGTACATCATATGCACACCAAGGGTATCAGGTGCCCGATTAGCTTCAATAGATAATATAGGCTCTATGGTGATAGCCTCAACAGGCATACAAATTATAATTATACAAGATTTATGAATAGAAGTATCAAGATAAAACAAAATTATCATTAAGAGAAATAAATCAGATAGAATCTACGCATTTAGAAGAGTAAAGATAGTAACCGGAGTAGGCAGAATCCAACCATATTCTGGAGACCAGTCCAAAGAAGGGCGCAGGTCCTTGAGAGAAGCTCTTTCATCATGCGTGCCTTCACCCAAAGGTGGTTTTGGAAACTCAATCTAAAGAAACAAAAATACAAATAAGAATAACTTTTTTTTTTATCATCAGGGTTGTTCTGCACGCAGGGGCTGAGGGGTTGGAGAAGGAAAAGTTACAAGAGCATGAGATAGTGGTTACATAATAGCTGAAAATTCTACTAGAATTCTCCAAGACAATATGCTATTTAACATCATTCACTTGCACATACTTACGAGGAACTTTTGAGGGAATTAGTAGGTAACATTTCAATTTGAAGACCTATAAAAAGCGAAATGTGATGCACAGAGTTCATTCAAACGTAAAACTGATCAAACAGGTAATGAATTCTCTATACAAAAAAGATTAGACAAGCACTGGACTAGCACTGAGTTTAATCAAATACTATGCGCAAAATTGAAACTAAGGAGGTGTCCTCAACTGGAATTTTAATATATTTTAGAAGTCATTTAAATTTAGGTATCCCCAATTGAAATTTTAATAGATTCTATTAACATGCATTAAAATATAGGTATCCCCAACAAGAATTTACTAGATTTTATTAAAATCCACTAAAATCTAGGTGTCCCAATAACTCGTGAATTTATAAAAATTTCATTAATAAAGGGATTTCAAGAGATTTGGATAGGTTTCAAGCTTAAAAACACACATACAAACTCTTTAAAGTTTCACTATTTTTAATATGATTTTTATGGATTTTGTGAAAATCTATTTAAATTCAAGAAATTCATTGACTTTTAAAATCCATTGAATCCTAGTTGAGGAAACCCCCTTAAATATTTATCATCTTCCCAATTGTGTCCTTCCCTCTAATTAAATGATCTTTTCAAATACCTCTTTGCTAGGTTAAACCATAAGGGTCCGTTTGATTGCAAGGTGGAAAATGGGTGGAAGAAAATATTTTACGGGGAAAAGATTTTCCTAGAAATTATTTTACTAGGTAGTGTAATTAATTGTGTTTGATTGGTATAATTTTCAATGGAAAATATTGAAAGTTTGGAATCCGTTTGGTTACATTTTTTATGAAAATTGTCCATTAAATTGATAATGTTTTCTACTATTGGGTTTAAAATTTGTTCCAATTGCCAAAAAAAAAAAAAAAAAAAAAATTAAAAAAAAACCAAAAATGAAAAAA
>CAIGRH010223143.1:0-11067 GCA_903798295.1 Fraxinus nigra | reverse complement strand
CCTAGTAAAATTGAACTTACTAGAGAAGTTCGAAGTTTTCAGATCTACAGTCGAACACCTAAAGGTACATACTTATGCGAAATGAATTTCACGAAAACTTGTATAAATATATAAATTATCATATGGTGGATGTAATCACTATTTTCTATTGCATTAGTGTGACAATGCATAAAATTCGATATGCTTGTAATATATATTATTATAGACTATTTATCTTGTATGGTTTTGATACTATCGTGGAATGATTTAAGATGCCCGAAGCATCATTCAAGTGATATTATCATGAGGGGAGTAAAAACATGTTGTACTCTTTTTCCCTTGACCGAAGTTTTGTTCTATTGGGTTTTCCTGACAATGTTTTCAATATATGACAATGAGATTTATTTACTTGCTCGAGTTTTGGAAACTTGACATCATTACCTATGGCTGAAGGAGTTCGTGATTCACACCGATCATGAGACATTGAAGCATTTGCGGAGTCAAGGTAAGTTGAATAAAAGGCATGCTAGATGGATGGAACTTATTGAGACATTTCCTTATGTCATCCGATACAAACAAGGTAAGAAAAATGTGGTGAAGGATGCGTTGTCCCGAAGGTATGTTCTTCTTACTTCTTTAAGTGCAAAGTTNACAATGTTTTCAATATATGACAATGAGATTTATTTACTTGCTCGAGTTTTGGAAACTTGACATCATTACCTATGGCTGAAGGAGTTCGTGATTCACACCGATCATGAGACATTGAAGCATTTGCGGAGTCAAGGTAAGTTGAATAAAAGGCATGCTAGATGGATGGAACTTATTGAGACATTTCCTTATGTCATCCGATACAAACAAGGTAAGAAAAATGTGGTGGCAGATGAGTTATCCCGAAGGTATGTGTTTCTTACTTCTTTAAGTGTGAAGTTTCTTAGTTTTGAGTACATTAAGGACATGTATGTGAATTATTTAGATTTTTCCGTCATATATTAATCATGTAATAAGGGTGCGGTAGACAAATTCTTTAAGCATGAGGGTTATTTGGTTTGGTAAAATGAACTATGTGTTCTTAATTGTTCCATGCGTGAATTGTTGGTTAGAGAAACACACAGTGGAGGACTAATGGGTCACTTTGGGATTGCAAAGACTTTAGAGATGTTAAGGGAACATTTTTATTGGCCTAAAATGAGTATTGATGTAGAACAAACTTGTGATTGATGCATAACTTGTGAACAAGCTAAGTCTAAGGATCTAACCCACGGATTGTATACTCCTTTACCCGTTCCTAGTAAACCTTAGGTTGATATTTCTCTGGATTTTGTTTTAGGTTTACCTAGGACTAAAAGGGGTCGAGATTAAATATTTGTAGTGGTCGATAGGTTTTCTAAGATGGTGCATTTCATTCTATGTCATGAAATCGATGATGCCACTAACATAGCTGATTTGTTCTTTAAGGAAATAATGCTTTTACACGGGGTTCCAAAGAATATAGTGTCGGATAGAGATGTTAAATTTCTTAGTCATTTTTTGTGGGTTTTATAGGGTATTTGGCACAAATTGTTTTCTACTACTTGTCATCCACAAATCGATGGACAAATCGAAGTCGTTAATTGGACCATAATTCAATTATTGTGCATTGTGGTTAATAAAAATTGAAAAGTTGGGAAGAATGCTTACCTTTCATTGAGTTTGTATACAATATGGCTATATATTCTACTACTTTATGTTCACTATTTGAACTTGTTTATGGTTTTAATCCACTAATACCATTGGATTTAATTCCTTTACCTGTGAATGAACGTAGAAGTTTAGATGGGAAAAAGAAGGCTGATATGGTAAAGTCACTCAATGAGAAGGTGAGATTGCAGATTGAAAATAAAAACAAGCATTATGCGTTACAAGCTAACAAGGGCCAGAAGAGCATTTCAAAGTTGCAGCCACGGGGAGATGGATCGTTTCAAGTTCTCGAAAAAATCAATGACAATGCATATAAGCTGGATCTTCTTGGTGAGTATAATGTTTTGACTACTTTTAATGTATATGATCTCTCTATTTCATGTAGGTACAGATTCAAGGACGAATCCTTTTGAAGAGAGAGGTGATGATGTGAGCACAAAGCTGAGTGCATCAAAGTCAAACCTCGAAAAAGCAGGTGAAAGAGGCGATGTGATTGCTTGCTCAAGCTACGGTGGATGAAATGTCGAAGTTAACAAGACAAGAAACAACTTTCATGAAGGGTCGATGACCGAAACCAATTGGAGCATCGTGTTGCAAGCAACAGAAGAAGGAGCTATTTTGGACAACTATATGGCCGCATAGTTGTCTAGGACATGCAATCGCATGTCCCTTTATCGAAACTCCAAAGGGGAGTTTCAAATGATCTGTGCGATTGCATAGAGTTACAATATGCGGCCGCATAGTTCATTCCGGCAGCAAATTTTCCAATTTTTTGCGTGATCTTCTATTTAATTTAAAACTCTTTTATGGAATGTTTTTGATATTTTATAAACTTTATTTTCGTTTAATCTAGGGTTTACATGAGTTCCATATAAATTGGACCTATTATTTCATTGTAAGAACACAACATTATTTTTGAGATTATTAAGAGACAATTTGGTTTCGAACTCTTGTTCTTCGTTGGACAAATCACGAACTTATCAAGATTTTTCTTGTGGCATTCAAATCAACTAGGTGAGATTCTCAAGTAATCAATCAAAAGGGTCAACATATCATCTGCGTATTGTTGGTTATTTTGATTCGTTATTTTCGAATCAAATCCAAAACTTTGATTACTTGGTTTTCTTGGGTTCGATTTCAATCTAATCGTGGGTTTCATTGTTCTATGCTACGTGGGTTCACATTAGACTTCCTAGCAAGCATGGTGTTTCAATTCAACTGGCAAATGGCACACTTTTCCAAAAACTAGGCGATATGAAGACATGCCTATAGGTGTCTTGAATGTTGTTCTGTAAGCCCACAACACATCGTCTATCTTTTTAACCAGTCTTTATGTGAAGAAGTCACCATCACCTTAAGTATCCGATTTAATTCTTAATTTGAGATTTCAACTTGTTCGTTGATTTGAGGGTGATAAGGAGTTACTATACGGTGCTGGACGCCATATTTAGCCAATAAGGACTCAAATTGCCGATTGCAAAAGTGTTTGCCCCATCACTTATAACAGGTAAAAATGTACATCTTTAGAAATCCAATCACTACCTTTGCATCGTTGATTGGCAATGCTACTGCTTCCACCTATTTTGAAACATAGTCTACAACTACTAAGATATATTGATTTGAGAACGATGGAGGGAATGGCCCCATAAAGTCTATTCTCCATACGTCAAAAAACTCTACCTCTATAATGCTATTTCACGACATCTCATTTTTTCTAGATATGTCTCCCATGCACTGGCATCTGTCACACCTCTTCACGAACTCAAAAGCATGCCAAAAAGGTAAAGGCCAATAAAATCTAGATTGTAAAATCTTAGCAGCTGTCTTTGATGCCCCAAAGTGTCCGGCGTATGCAGATGAATGATATTGCTCCAGTATTTGAGACACTTTATCTTTAGGAACACATCACCGTATAATTTGATCTATTCTCGCATGTAGAGAATGGGGTCGTCCCAAAAATAATATTTCAGTTCGGGAAAGAATTTCTTTTGCTGATGACTTGAATAATCTGGTGGGATAATAGACTTGGCCAAATATTTTACTATATCTGCATACCAATGCACCTCTTCCACCCTAAATAACCGTTCATCTTGAAAAGTCTCATTGATCTCTATTGACTCTTTCTGATCTCCAGGTTCGAGTCGAGATAATTGATCAGCCACCACATTTTCGCCCCTTTTTTTTATCCCTGAACTCTAAATCAAACTTTTGCAAGAGTAATACCCAACGAATCAGTCTTGGTTTGACATCCTTCTTTATAATAAAATATTTTAAGGCAACGTGATCTGTGTAGACAATGACCTTCAACCCAACAAGATATGACTACAATTTATCAAAGGCATGGACCACTGCTAGAAGCTCTTTCTCAGTGGTGGCATAATTAATTTGTGCGTTGTTCAAGGTTCTATTTGCATAGTAGATTACATGGAATATTTTATTTTTGCACTGTCCCTTTACGGCTCCTACGATGTAGTCACTTGCATTACACATCAACTTGAATGACAAAGTCCAATTTGGTGCAATGATAACCGGTGCCGATGTCAACTTCTCTTTTTGAGTGTTGAAAGCCAATAAACATTTTGCAGAGAAGTCAAAAATGACGTCATTAGCTAGCAAGTCGCACAGAGCTTTGTGATCTTCAAGAAATCCTTAATGAAACGTCGATAAAACCCGACATGCCCAAGGAAACTGCGAACACTCTTAACTAATATAGGCGATGGTAATTTATCAATAATCTGAATTTTAGCTTTGTCCACCTCTATCCCATAGTTGAAATGTGATGTCCCAATACAATGCCATCTTGTACTATGAATGATATTTTTCCCAACTCAAAACAAAGTTTGACTCATTGCATCTCTGTAATACCAAACTCAAATGCTCTAAACATTTATCGAATGACGATCTAAACACCGAGAAGTCATCCATGAAGATTTATATGAATTTCTCCACCATGTCAGAAGATTGCTATCATGCAACGCTGAAAGGTAGTAGGAGTATTACATAAACTGAATGGCATCCTACGGTAAACAAATGTACCATAGGGACAAGTAAAAGTTGTCATCTCCTGATCGTCCGATGCTACTGAGATTTGATTATATTTAGAATATCCATCAAGAAAGCAGTAGTGTGAGTGTCCTACAAGTCTTTCCATTATCTGATCTATAAATGGAAGAGAAAAGTGATCCTTCCGAGTAGCAGTCTTGGTGGGAATTAATTCGCTCTTTTCATTCTGTACCACTGTTATACTAGCCTTCTTCTGCACGACCTGGATAGGACTGATCTATTCACTGTCTGATATTGGATAAATGATACCTACATTCAAGAGTTTCAACACCTCTACTGTGACTACCTCTTTCAAGTTTGGATTTAGCCTCCGCTGACTATCTATACTTGGTCGAAAGTTCTTCTCCATGTGAATCATATGCACATACAGTGAAGGGTCGATCCCTTTAATGTCTGAAATGGACCATCCTGTGGCTTTCTTATTTTCCCTAAATACCCATAGTAGCCTCTTTTCCTCCACCTCGCTGATTGAGTTTGAAATAATTACTGGCAGTGTATGGACTCTCCTAAGTAAGCGTCTCAGAGGTAAGGTGGTGGTTGCCTGAGTTCCAACTTAGGAGGCTGTTGAATGGATGGTAATGGCTTTGTCGGACCCATTCCCAACTCCTCAAAATAGCGTTTATGTGTGTATGGTGGATTGGTATCCAAAAACCTCGCACATCCCTCGATCTCAAGGGAATCAGTGTCAGTAGATTGAGAGTGTGCAATGCATACCTCATATGCATCCAACAGTTGATGTAGCAAAAATGTGTCTTGGACCTTCTCGATCACATCTATCCGAAATCAGCTGTCTGACAAAGTAGGAAATTTCATGTCCTTGAAGACAGTAAACGAAATATACTCTTCACCAAGTCTCAAAATAAGTTAACCCAAGAATTGTCAGCCCAAAATGAGATATCTACTCTTCACCATGTGGCTAAGAATGGTCAGCCCAAGATGAGTGAAATATCTTTATCACTCTCCATGTCAAGAACGAGAAAATCAGCTAGGAAGATGATTTTTTCCACTTTAATCAATTCGTCTTCAATGATTCCTTGTAGATGAGTAAGGGATCGATCAGCTAGCTGAAGAGCTACCGTAGTTGATTAAGCCTCTCCTAATCAGAGTTTCGTGAAAAATAGAGAGTGTCATCAAATTAATACTTGTACCTTCTTTGCATAAGGCTTTATCAAAATGGCAATCTCCAATAGTGTAAGGTACAATAAAACCCCATGGGTCTTTTAATTTTAGATGTAGCATTTTCTGGATTCTGGCGCTGCACTCCTCGATAAACATCATCGTTTCAAGTTCCTCAAGCTTGCATTTATTAGATAGGATGTCCTTCAAGAACTTGGCATAGCTCGACATTTGAATAAGTGCATCGGCAAATGGGATGTTGATATAGAGTTTCTTGAAGACCTCAAGAAATTTCGTGTACTGTTGATCTAGTTTCTGCTTTTTCAACCAATATGGAAATGGAATAGAGGGCTCGTAAGGATTGACATGATTGGTTACCCTAATCTATGGTGCATCTAAATTCTCCTTTGTAGATGCCTCTGTTGTCTGCTCAATCGCTTCGACGTGCTCTTTATCTGAAGAAGGTATTGTTTCTTTACTTACACTTGACCTCTTTACATGTATTTCTTGTAATTATTGCCTTTGCATGCTCCTTGGGGTTGACTTTTGTATTACTAGGTAGTGAGCCTAGTGCTCTACCGTTCATAGAAAGTGCCATTTGCCCCCATCTGAGTTTTCAGGTTTTTAATAACAGCACCCTGATCTTGGTGAGTTGTTTTAGTCTTTTTCATGAACTGATTATTGGCTTCCATATATTGATTTGTCTATTCCATAACTTTCCCAAACATCTATTCCAAGTAAATTTTTTCTCGCACTGCTGAAACCGATCCTTCAGTTTGTTTTGATTCTGATTATTCTAAAGGAAGTTTGGGTACTTTCTCCAACCTTGGTTGTAAGTCTTTGAATACGGATTATTCTGTTGACGTTGTCTTCATTGTGCAAAATCCACCTTTTCCATTCCTTGTGCTAGAATAAGACAATTTGCTATGTTGTGATACGCCACACACTATTCACAACTTGGCTTTTTGGCTTGTGATGCATTGGTGGTCTGTGATATGCTCTTCACCTTATGAAATAATGAGTCTATTTTCACAGATAAAGCTGAATAAGCATCCACCTCATATGCACTTGGCGCTCTCTTTTGAACTACTCGCTCAGAAGCCCACATAGCTGAAGTTATAGCCACTGTCTTGAATAACTTCAAAGCGTCGTCAATTGTTTTTGTAAATAAAGAGTTGTTAGACGAAGAATCCACCATGCTTTTGAACGATGAAAATAATCCCGCATAGAAATACAGGACCAAGAGTCCTTTCCTAATACCTTGATTAGGACACTTCCGTAACATGTTCTAGAACTGATTTCAAGCTTCGTCAAAGGATTCTGACTCATTTTGGAGGAAGAGGAAGATTGTGCTTCAATTTTGCTATCTTGATCGATGGGAAGAATTTTGTACAGGATTTATGAGCTAGGTCTTTTCATGTGTTGATACTGGCAATATGTTGAGAATTTAACCACTCTAGTGCTTTATCACGTAGCATGCATGGGAATAGCCTTAATTTGATAGCATCATCTAAGACACCTTGATATCAAAAGTGTTGACACATCTCCAATAATCGAGAGACGTGTGTATGTGAGTTTTCTTCAGCTTTGCCATAAAATTGATATCCATTCTGGAATAGATGTATGACATTGGTCTTCAACTGAAAGTTAGGCTACCTAAACGGAGGGTAGATGATGTGGGATTGACTCTGAATGATTTGCGGTGTCATGAAATCCTCAACAGCACATTTTCCTCATCAACAATTTCCTTCATTGAATTGAACCACTTGTTCGTTTTGCGCATTAGACATTTTTTGTACTGCTCCTGTTTTTCTTTGCCTATGATGGAAGGTGCATTCGATTTCTGGATCAGCTGGAATCAAGTCACCGTCAAGCGACCTTTGCATACAAAACCTGAAAGAAGATTAAAAGTAGCACTTAGATAAACAAACTAAACAAAATAAAAAAAAATGTTCAAATTAGTATCAAGATAAATAAAATTAAGCTAAATTCAATCATCGGCAGCAGTGCAAAAACTTTTTATGCGAAAATATAGTTCGAATAAAAACCACCGCAAGTGTACGGTTCGTTAACAAGTAATAAAGTTGATTTTTTGAGTCTGAGTATCGTTTCACGAAGATTGATTAGTTCAATTCCTATTATCTTGACCTTAACCAAAACTAAAATAAAATGAGTTGTTTATTACGATGAACTTATAACTAAAATAATAATGTGGATGCAATTATGAGTGATGGACTAAACAGAATGCAATGTGTTTTAAATGTACGTCGAAATATTCTTGTGAATAATGATTGCATTAGGATCACGAATTTTTATGTAATATTCTTTTTAAACATAGTTCTACACTTTGACGACACGATTGAGGTATTGATGAATCAATGCTCCTAAATTATTTAGCAGTTTCTCTCGAGGAAAATCAAACTTATTCTAATATGTGATTCGACTATATCGGTATGACGAATGCGAACATACAAGAACGCATGAGTTTTTATGAATACTGAAAGATTCACATAATGCATAGCGGTATATTTCTATCCCCTATCGGACCCTATGATGATTTATACCCCGTCGAATCTAATTTTCTTCTTTTGAATGTATGAAATAGACCACCACACTCACACAATTAACGCGCACAATAATTGTGAAGAAAATAATAAAACGTGTTTTTATTGTCAAAAGGGTAAAACTAAGAAATAAAAATCATATTACATAGTTCATCGTTCCCTAGTATAGAATTAACCTAGCCTAGCAGAATTTAAAGAAAAAAAATCAGAAAATAATGAATGAACGACATCACCAATTGAATTCTTGAAACTAATTTTCGTGTCGTGCTGTTGTGTTGTTATTCGCATTGTTGCTCTTTTTCTTCTCTTAAAACCCTTATACATCTGTTGTTTTGTATTCTGGACGACCCTATGGTTCAAATACGTACCCCAATGTTTCCATAAATATTTTACTAGAATAAGAAAACCATGATCTTGGCGTCAAAATTCAACTATGCGATTGCATAGTTAAATACTATGCGATCGCATTGTATTTTGTGCTATGCGACCACATAGTATTGTCAAACTTCCATAGTTTTGCGTTTTAGTCCTCGAACTCCATTTTGCTTTTCTCAACCTCTTTTTCCCTTTCTTCTTCTCCCATGTTTCATTTCAATGCTCAATTGGTCCTCGACATCTTCACGTTTCCAATTCCTCTTCCGGGTAATCTTTCAGTTATTTAAAACTTGGTCGTTAAACTTTGGTTTTCTTTTGTTTTAGTCTTTTTTCCACTTGTTTATCCTAAATTTCACCACATTCATCAGTGTTGTCATGCAAAATGTAAATCACGTAAAATTAAGCTATATTTCAACATATTAATCAACAATTGTCTATATTTTGTGGTCAAAATAAGTGTGAAAATGCACCTATCACATATTCTTTGTTTGGTGAATGTCCATAACATACAATACATTTACCCTCAAAATAATACTCTGATATGTAAAGAGTTATTTTTGAATCATTATGTTACTACAGTCATCAAGTTTTGTCTAACTGGGTTTTCTTGGAGATATTGACGTACAAGATATCAATATTGAAGATATTGATATACAAGACATGGATCGCTTGATACAAGAATTGAAATTAGGGTAGTAGCTGTACTCTTTTTCCTTCGATCAAGTTTTATCCCATTGAGTTTTCTTGATAAAGTTTTAACGAGGCAAAAGTTTATTTTTCCTCATATTTGTACTCTTTGTTGGCATTTTTTTCCATCGGATTTTTGCCAAATAATGTTTCAAGAAGATAGATATTTTGTAATGTGGCATTCAAGGGAGAGTGTCTCACCTTAAATATGTATATTTTCTTGTGTGTAAGAATCTCTCTACCCATCTCACTAGGAAGGTCCTCAAAAGAGTAACAATGTTTAATACTTGTTTTCTCGTCATAGCATTTCTTATTTCTTTCTCCTCCATGCTGTATACATATTCTTTTGTTTTTTCTGAATAGTTCATCCCTATCAATTTATCAGGCATAGACTATTGCATCAAGAACATCCTTGCAAGTAGTCTAGGTACTAGTTGTAATTCTGAATAATTGGAATAGGCTTTTCCTTATTCTTGACATTCCAGATAATAGTATGAATGAAACTACTTTTTCAGGTGAGAGGATTCCTTCTTAATTATGGTGTGTATTTTGCCACAAGAGCTGCTCTAGGTCTCATTCGAGTGGATTTTATTTCAAGCTGTGTATGCTTCAAGATGCTGTAGAAACATTTAAAACTATTATAGTAAATTGCTTTATGGATACTTTCCCAGTTAATTTAATCATTTTCATTCCCATGTTTTCTCCTGCAGCTCCTGGTAGATGTGCATTCTCTCAAGATCTACCTTAACCTACTTTCCATTGATATGTCCTTATCTACCTGCCATTGATATAGCACTTATAAATGGAACATATTACAGGTGTTCAAGAGAAGCTTGATGGAACTTGCATATCTCATCTTGGCAGCTAGTTTAAATTTCCAGGTAAATTTCATTCATTTATTTCATGATGTTTGCCAGATTTCTAGTTGGATTGTAATTAGCGCATTTTTATTCCAATGAAACTCAATTGTCTTTAGTTTCTCTTCTCATTAAGATAATTAATAATTACAATTTTCCACCTCTTTTTGTCTTAATCTACTTGAATTTATCAAGAATGAAATTATAAGCACTTTGTGTGACTTCAATTATGTTGGTCAATTCGATAATGTTTAATTTATCGCATCTTGAATGTCAATGAAATGTATAAACTTTTGGGGCGTTCTCATTTAAGACGTGGATATGCACCATCTCAATCAATAAAACCAATAAAGGAATTGAATAATAATAATAATAATAATCATATTTTGTCGTTAATTTACCGACGGTCATGAATTCTGTAGGTAAATTTCTGTAGGTAAATTAGCGGTGCCACTTTCAAAGTCGGATTTACCAATGGAATTTAGGGCATCAGCGACGAAAATTACTGTAAATATCATGATCAATATATTGTATTTGTTTTTGTCGACAGCTACCACATGATAATGCATACAAAATCTTTATTCTTTTTTTTTTGTATTTAACATACTTTTCCAATATAAAGAGTTTTTTGAACAGTTGGATCATTTGCCCAATAATTAGATATTGCAAAAATATTCTGTAAAAAAAAAATGTTTAAGTGAGAAACTCAAGATACATTGTTAAGATAAAAAAAAAAGTTACTTTTAAGC
>CAIGRH010223089.1:0-19746 GCA_903798295.1 Fraxinus nigra | reverse complement strand
CTACCTTTCTTCGAATCCTGAAAGAAGTTAGAAATAGAAAAACATGGTCAGTAACTCGATCCTGGCAGTCGTAAACTGAAGACATTGAAAGCATCAAGCTACAAATAATGGAAGCTTTGCATGTGTTTCTTTCTGGAAATCGAAACTAAGGGAAATTGCCTTGTCTATGAAATTGAATAAAATGATTACTGATACCAAGTTCTAGATATTATCATCTGAAACTAAACAAAACATACTCCGGTTGTCGACTGTGCTCAAGCGCTGTGACGTCAAACAATAAATAGTTGGCATATAAAGGGATTCTACTAGGGAGAGTATAACCCATTTTCTAAGCTAGTAAAAGTAACTATGACTTCACATTATATAAAAAATAGTATAAATTTAGCTTCAAAAGTATTGGCAACATAGATTCATCGATAGATTGGAGTTTAACCTAATTTATCGGTTAAATGCGTTTATATCACTTTTTCTTCGTCATAGAGCATTTTACAGTCAATATTGATAATCGTGACTCACCAGTTATCCTCGGTCCATTTACAACCATCAGTATCCACCACATGCAAACTGTAAGCATGCCGTGATTTTGAGGAACTGTTCTCAAAACTGCAGAAGAAAACAATGCGAATCATGTTAAGTACATCTGACATAACTAAATGTAAAGCATTAAAGAAAAAGCATGGGTGGCTAAGCTTAAAGATTATCCAACTTTATTAAAAAAAAAAAAAGTTATCTTAAGAGTATCTTCAACTTTTTTTAAGCTTAACCAAACATGCTCCAAATTCAGTCGACTGACCTTTGATGAATAAGATCCCCATTAATGACTACCAAGGAGCCAGCTTTGACTTCAATAGGAATGAAATCTTTTTGATCATAGGTTGGGGACGGCTTATCAAAGTGAACCCCGTTCTCATCTCGAATGAATCTTCTCACAAGGCCATCTATAATGACAAAAGAAGAAAATCAACACCCTATTTAAGAAGTTTTGAGGCTCAAGAGGGAAGAGAGACAACCAAAATATGAGACGTTGATACCTTTGTGGGATCCAGGGATAGCCCAGAGGCATCCGTTTATAATTGTAGCATCTTCTAGAGCTAGCCACAGCCCCGTGCAAGTTGGTGGATCAGTGTATAGAAATGAATTGTCCTGGTGTGGTACAACTTCACCACCAATTCCAGGTTGCTGGAAATGAAATTCATATACATTAATTTCGCGTAGAGACTGATATATGAAATATGCGCACTTAAATAAAAGATTGTCATTAAATCTGACACAGCATAAAATGAAGGGCAAATTCTGGAAAATACAAATTTTAGGTGTTCACAAAAGTCACAATTATGTTGGGACCTTTAAATTTGTGCTATCAAGCAATGTACAATGTCGTGAGTCAGCCCTCCAATGCTCCATTAATTTGTAGCATGACAAATACACATGGATGTATATGTGGACAAATCGATGACATAAACCATGCCACGTTAGAACATTATCAAACCCCCCTTAAAGAGAAAAAAAGGGTAAAAACTGTACAAATAAGGAAAAATGATATGGGTTACCCCTCATTGAACTTAGCCGCAAAAGTTTTTAATGTGAAATTGCCTATTAGTAAATGATATGGAAAATTGCAGCTACGATACCAAATCTTTTACTTTTATGCTGACTTGATCCAAACCATTACTTTGTTGCACCCACGGTACCAAACATTTCAAAAACTCGCACCCAAAGTCCAAATTAGCAAAAACCGTTAGTTTGACTGTTAGTTGACCAAAAATCAAATATCTAACCAATTGTTGACTATTTTCTAAAGAGCAAATGAGTAACTTTAAAATTTTCATATAAATAGTCAAAATAAAACAATTAAATAAAAAAATAAAATAAAAACTCCAATCATCTTCTCTACTCACACCCCACACCCACACCCCACCAAAACCAAAAACCAATTTAGTATCTGCTCATAAAATAAAAAATCGGAATCTCGCTGACTTCCTCATCGTCGCCGAAAGCTTCACCGGACGCCAGTTCAGTATTTGCTGATAAAATCGAATGGCCCAAAAGCTGATTTCAAGCTTTGCAACTCATTCTCCTCACTCTCCATAAAAACTCCAGTCCACAAAACACTATTCATCTTCTCAGATGCTCCTGAAAAAATATATTAATAGAAAATCTTTCTTTGGAATCAGATTTTTTACTAGCTCAGTAGCTTTGATGAAGTATCTAATGCCTTCATGTCTGCCCTCCTATGGTCTCGATTCCATGACTTACCTTTCTCTCTGTGATGATGTTCAAGTTGGAGAAAGCTCGATTCATATGTCATTTTTGTTCATTCTGAATATACTAAATCAACACAAGGCTTTCATGGTACCATATAAATTTAATTTTACCAAAGTAGGAGTTTCTCCTCTGGAGACTTGTATTTTTAACTCTTCAGATCAGACAAACATATCCCATGGATGCCTCATTTTAATTGAAATTGCTGGCATGAGTATTATTAAGGTGTTAACGCACTCATTCTCAATAATAAATTACAGCTCGTATCCTTAACTTTGCTCCATCCGCTCCCTTATCTGCCCCCTTAAACCTCCAGTCACCACCTCCACTGCCATCCACCACCAATTTTCCTCAAGTCTCCAAAAGCCATCGATATGAGCTGGGAGAAAGAAAATAAAAGCCCTTCTTTGCCCATCAATAAAAACCAATCGCATGCCTAGTTCATTTACTTGTGTGAATGCCCAATCTATAGTGGTGGTGACTGGAGGTTTTGTTCATTTACTTGTGCGAACTGGTTTTTGGTAGAGGGTGGGGGTGTCAAGTTTTTTTTTTTCCAATTCTTTTATTTTATTTTTTTTTGTATGGAAAATGTAAAGTTACTCATTGCCCTTCAAAAATTAGTCAACAATTGGTCGGACATTTATTTTTGGTCAACTAACAGTCAAACTAACGATTTCTGTCAATTTGGACTCTGAGTGCAAGTTTTTGAAAGGTTTGGTACCGTGGGTGTTACAAAGTAAATGTTTGGATCAAGTCTGCATAAAAGTGAAAGGTTTGGTACTGCAGCTGTAGTTTCCCCAAATGCTATTCTATTGATAAGTGTGCTTTACAATCTTATCTAAGTTCCTACATTTTCTTATAAGTAGTTTAGCGAATTCCTACTTGATTTATCTTATATTTGACTTTTGTAGGCCAACTCCCCAATTTGAAGGTAAATAAAGCAAAATGCAGATATTTGGAGCTTAATTTAACAAAATGATAGAATTGCACGATTGTCGGGAAGTGAAAGGAAGGAGAGAAATATGGAAAAATGAAGAAACGAGCATTGATGCTCAAGCACCACATTTTGATGCCCTAGCAACAGACTTGGGGAAAATTTCATGCATTCAGCTGCTCAAGCACCGGGTTTTGATGCTTGAGCATTCTTGATTCAACAAGCCGATTTGTAATTATCTTAGGACATCTTGAGAACTTCTAGGTCAAGTAAACACAAAATTTTCACCATAAATTGAGACCTATTTATACAACAAACTTTGTACTTCAAAAAGTAGGAATTTCAGAGAAAATAATACCTCATATTAACATCACATATCATTCTACAATAATTCTTGGAGCAAAATTACAAGATTTTGAAGAAGAAGAAGGTGCCATCTGAGATCGTTGAAGAGATTCAAGAAGGATTGTATCAACAGTTATTCTAAATTATCCGGGTTATGTGTTCAATATATATATATATATATATATTTGGATTTTTGCGGTCAAAACATGATAGACTAAATAGCCACAAAAAATGAAACCTTGTTAACTCTTTGACTAATTAATTGCTCTTTTTGTTCCTGCTCCATTTTTATGATTGGTCACCATTAGAACGTGTGATTTTATATTGTTTTTCAATATAAATTAGCATGTATTAATAAATAACACAGTGTCGTGTAATAGATAGAGATATCATTATGTTCTATGAAATCGTTATTTGATGATTTTTGTGAATTATCATATGAGTAAAAATTGATTGGCGTAGAGAGAGACTATTAATTATAATTGGATAATCGTTTTTCACCCTAGGCAAGAATTGATTATAAAAAGATAATTGAGGATTAAAGTAGGTTAACAATGATGAATTTGTGATCCTAGTGCCTTTTGTAATTTGATTATTTCAAGAATCTGTTTGCTTAATTTAATTGCTTATGTTTGTAGATATAATTAAAACCAAAACCAAATAATCTGTTTGCTTATTTAAAATTTCTTATTTTAGTAGATATAGTTAAAACCAAAATCAAGTAAATTAATTCTTCATTTTCTTGATTAAAACTATTTTTAATTAAAGTAAAATACATAAATAATCGTCCCCAAGAATTCAACACTACTCATTATATTACTTGTTTATGATTCGTCCTAGTTCCTACTGCGAGACAACATCAACAAGAAGATTTTGTATTCTATCACAAAGAGGACAATGAACTCTATAAATACTCACTTCCAAGGTCGAGAAACTCCAATACATCAACATAAATCCCAAGTGTCTCAGTACAAATGCAATACTATTATGCACATAGAATAGTACAATAATAGCATTGAGTTGAAGAAAATCAATAGCATCTCTTCTTCTATATTGCAAAATTGAGGGTTGCAGATGTTTGATATTGTTCTAGAGTAGAAAAAAATTATATCTAAATTTGGACTTCTGTTTCTATTTCATAAACACAGTCAAAGGAGTGTTAGTAATTTGTACAAGAGTGTTTGAAGAATATCAGTGTCATACCCTGTCCAAAACACGGATGTGTATCTTTTTGGAGAGTGTCAGTACATCTTAGACTTGAATCATTATGAAAGTTTTGAGGACAAACTTGGACGCCTAGGGGCTGTCTTCCTAATAAAGTGAATGGGCTTCGAATAGATAATCTAATATGCAACAACTTAAAAAAACTAGTTTTGATTTCTAGTTATCAGAATAAAATGGCATGTTTCAGGATCAGAATATGGTTAAGAACATTTGTATTGTAAACTTTACACACTTCAACATGAAATGTAAGTACCTTAAAAATGTACATGGACTGTATAATCACCGGCCTTCTGTATCCCAAAGAGAAAAATAAGCCTGACACTTTCTCTGAGCTTGAGAACTTCTTAAACACTGGATCGATGCCATGCAAATCTGAAAAATAATACATAAATGCAATATCACAATAAGAAAATAGTACTAACTTTGAATACAGCACATTCAAGTTGTACAGGATTAATCCAAATCAAAAAACGTAAGAAAAGAAAGCAAACTGAAAATTCAAGTTGTCGATGAGGGGTTGAAATCCAATTTACAAATGGACGTATTTCATCATACCATGCCCAACTTTGTTAATTGAGAGTTCCTTTGGTTGCTTTAAGTTACCATCTTCATCAAATGCTTTCTCTGTTGAAAATAAAAATTCATTCATAATTAAAAAGTGAGGTATACAAAGAAAGGCTCCAAAAGAAATACATGTGCTTATCCCATTAAGGCAGGTCAAAAAAGGACCAAGACCACATCACAGACATGGACGAATAAAGTAAAACCTACCTGCATCCACCAACACGAACTAAAATATCTTGAACTATAAACATACTCATAAAACAGCAAATGGACCAAACCCGATTTCAATTCCAGGTTCCCTTGTACACATTTGAAAATCAAGGAAAATATAACCAAATATTTTATATACAAAAATCACATTCTTTATCACATGTACATAAATTTTCACTTTATTTTATTTCCCATCACAACCAAATAACTAAACAAAAAATTTTCAGCGCCTTCTATCCTGTTGCAAGTATCACAGATAAGTCAAACAAACTTCATCAATCTTAATAGCACTCAAAAATTACTATAATTTTAATATTTCGTCATAAATTAGTACCTTCAAAGAAAAAAGAAATCTTCTCAGCACTCTCAAAGAAGTATTCGTCAGTGGACTGTTGCTGATCCCAGAACAAAAGGAGTAAGTAAAAATTAATAGAACCTTAAAGTTCTAACTTATTCCCGCAATAATTCAACTTAAAAAAAAAAAAAAACAGAAAAAGCGACCAAAAGAAGAGTAAATATCAGATGTTTATAAACAATAGAAAAAACCGAAAAAAAGGTAGGATCTTTACTTGGTTCTTGGTTGAAAAAATGGAAGAACTCTCAGAACAATCAAATTCATCGACTAACCGATCCATTCTTTTTCTCAATGAATCTATATCTTCATGGCTTGCGAATGATTCCAACACTAAATACCCTGTACCATTGAAAAGCAAATTAAAAATAAAAAATAAAATCACCATTATTTACACCTATTACTTTATACTTTTTATACTACCTTGAGAGTTGAAGAACTGAAGTTGATCGTGATCGAGGTTTCCAACGATTCCCATGTCTGATATTTGGTTTGCTTTCGAATTTGCAAATTATTTTCCGATTATAATCGTGAGAAAAATCAGATAATGTGCACCGCTGTACGAAGTATATTTATGTCAGGTGAAACCTAATTTCAAAAAAGAAAAAAAAAAGTAAATAAATAAATAAAAAATCAAAGAAGTACAAATAGTCCGCTAGGATAATAGTTTGACTGTGACAAAATAATTATCTATCAAAATGTTAACTAATTAAAAAAGGACATGTAAAACCTAATATAAATAAAAATCAAAGATGCACAAATAGTCAGCTAGAAGAATAATAGTTTGATTTTGACAAAATAATTATCAATCAGAATGTTAACCAATTAAAGAAGACATCGTTGTAAATTAAGGGCGAGTTTGAGTTACGTTATTTTGAAAGAATGTATTCTGAAATAGAATATTGAAGAGAATGTGTGGTTGAAAAAGAAGGAAAAATTATTGATGTGATAGAAAATGTTATTTTATTGAAAAATGTATGTTTGAAAATGAATAGAAGAATAAAAATAAAAATTTTAATGTGTATCAAACAGGGACTAAGTCTATGTTTGGTACCGTCAAAAAATCTAATTAAAATTAAGTTAAAATCACATTTCACAAGACCCACAACTTTTCAACCACACATTCCATCAATTTTTATAAAAATTTACTAAAAATTTGATTTTAACCCCTACCTAATAAGAGCTAAATACTAACTATTGAAGGATTATTTTATCCATGTAGTCATTATTTCATATAAATATGGATCAATGATTTTCAAAAATACATTTCAATTTTAACTCTCTCAATTCTCTTATCTTATTCTTTTAGGATATATTTGATTGTAAGCTACAATTTGCATGAAAAGAGATATATATTTCAAATTGCCCATTAAATATATATAACTAACTCAATTTTCAACTTAAAAAAGCTTTTAGAGAGAAGGTCCCAACCTTCAATATCATGATTGGATCGACCAGCCAAATCATGAATGAATAGAAAATCGAAAATGTACAAATGTTGAAATTTTCCATGAAGTTAAGTTTTTGGAAGCGTGAATTACCTAGAATATAAAAATCCACCCTCCTCCAATGTTTTTGAGGAAAATATGGTCACATGACCAACTTTTGAAAAATATTTTTCATGCAAAAAAAAATGTAATCAAAACCCCAAAAAGTAGAAACTTGAATGAAAAATGACATTTTATAATGAAAATAAAGCCCATCAAACACCCTAGTTTCATACTGATGTATTTTCACATCCCAGCAATGGCTGAACTTTACAAATGTGTCAATCTTGCTATTATAAGAAATAATAACGCAATATAACCTTCCTTAATTCATATGAAAGTCTTGATGAATACAATTTATACAGATTACATCAAAAATATGAGCACAAGGATTTTCGACGGGGGATGCACATTAGTCAAGCCTTGTAAAGCTCAAACAATCCTTATTTTGCAAATTTCCACACCCAATAATCGGATAGCAATAATATTTGGGGTCAAATCTCTTCGATAGAAAGGCATTGTAAAATTATGAAGCCAATCCATAGACATCCGCGGCAAAAGACAGCCCAACTGGATATGATCGATGAATTCTCATTTTTGTAGTAGAAACATTTTTGGCAGGAACATCAGCAAGTTTCTGTTCATCCATATTTACCGTTGTTTTTTGCATCTTATTTGATTCATCATTTCCGACAATGAACTGAAGCCCCTGGAAAGTTGTACACCCGTGCACGTTGTCAGCTGGGGAAACAGCAAAACATCCACTACTCAAAGCATTTTCAACACAGCTTACCTTAGTTCTGTCTTCAGCCGGCAAAACTCTTGAATGGTCAAGTAGCTTAGCCTCGACACCCTGCTTTCAAAGTGGGTAAAAAAGGCATTTGCTTTACAATTAATGGGAATGGGAAAATATAAATATGCTTAGAGGAAAGACTTGCACAGCCAACCAAGAACTTCTAATCAAGGTAAAACCAACCATTCTCAAAGTAGGTTCAACACTAAGATTATCATTGTGTTTTGAGCCACATTATTTTGGAAGAATGTATTTTGGAATAGTAGATTGATGGAGAATGTGTGGTTGAAAAAGAAAGAAAAGTTATTGATGTGATGAAAAATATTATTTTATTGAAGAATGTGTGGTTGTATGATTGTACAATGTTAAGGTGTGTTTGAGTCACATTATTTTGGAAATGAGTATTTTGAAATAGTAGATTGATGGAGAATGTGTGGTTGAAAAAGAAGGAAAAATTATTAATGTGGTGGAAAATATTATTTTATTGAAAAATGTGTGATTGAAAATAAGTAGAAGAATGAAAATGAAAATTTAAATGTGTACCAAACAGGGGCTATAGTCTAAAGCCAGAAGGCTCGATGGCATTAACAGGATGCACATATCTAAGTTGGTCCATCAAAATGAATAAAGAATCAGATTTCTACCAATCCTAGGTGATATTCCAGATTATCGGTTGCTCTATGCTATTCTGAGATTTGCTAGTGTAATCAAACTAATGTTTTCAGACTAAAACTTTAAGCAGCCCTCTAGTCTATCTTCAGCAAACTTTCTATAAGAATTAAGACCAAGGTATGAATCATATCTTCCGCATCCTTCTTGTTGGGAATCTGGGCTAATTTCCAGATTCGCCCCAGGTATCCTCCTTCGAGAAAATATAAAGAAAAACAGAGAATACAAACAATAAAAAGAACAAAAGATATATGAAACACTCCAAAACCAAAGAAAAACCACATGCCGCAAAAGACAGATTTATCCATGTGAAAAGTTGTTATAACCACACAAATATCTCACACCCCAGACCGCAAATACACACGAGCTAACATACTACGAAAACCACCTCATAATACGTACCAGGCGAAAAGGCAAGACTACAAAGGATCACAAGGGAAAGCCTCTATATATTGGGAAACAAAAGGAGATACTTTTGATTTCTATTCGATGTGGGAATCATGTTAATCCCATTGAAAGTACGAAAGTTAAATCGTATTCTATGTGCGTTGAGTAAAAATGTAATCCCTATTCTCTCCAGGACAATCCTCAGTCAAATCCTAACACTTCAGAGGGAGATTTTTATTTGGTATATTGAAATATTCTTTACTATACGATACATAGAGGGAATGGCCAAGCAAAATCTAAATAATATGACTCAATGTGGCAAAACTATTGTACTGTTTTGATAGCAGTTCCGCAAAGGTGAATGACACAAGTTAGAGAAATAACAAATAAGGAAAAATTATAGAAGGATTTCTGACCTTGATTTTTTTATCGTTTGATCCACCTTTAATATTTTCAGCAACTTGGCAGAGATAATACAACCCCGAGTTAGTCTTATCCTGCAGATCATTTATCAACAGTCGCAGATACTTTCAGTACATCAATTGAAGAAGAGATTGTATATACTTGCAAAAGATCAAATCTTTACCTGCTTGCTTTCAAGAAGCTCAATTTTTCCTTCCTGGAAATTAATCCAATAAAGAGATCCATGAATAAGTATAACTCATATGACAATACTATTCACCAAATCAATTGAATTTAAAGCACTGTAATAGCTTACCAAGCCGGATACCATCTCATGGATTAAATTAATGTCATACCCAATCTGATTAAGATTAGATCTCACTTCGCTTACCTGCATAATATTAGTAACAGTAAGCCCATGTTTGGTACATATTAAAATTTTCATTTTCATTCTTCTACTCATTTTTAACCACACATTTTTCAATAAAATAATATTTTCCATACATCAATAACTTTTCCTTATTTTTCAACCACACATTCTCCATCAATTTACTATTCCAAAATACATTCTTCCAAAATAATGTGGCTTAAACACACCCTAAGCATCAAAGATAATACATTTGCTTTGATGCAAGTTGTGTAGTAACTGTTATTTTCATCTATTAAACTTCCTCACTGAGAAACCCTAAAGTTCAGCAAGCATGTGAACACAGATGAGCATCATAGGTTTGTAACTCAATCCGTGCTCCCACTCAGTTTCATTCTTTTGCATGAAAGTCATCTAACAGACAACAGAGACAAAGTTCATGAATTTTTTGAATTGTCAAGACTTGTGATCTGCTTTCACTTCCAAGAAATGTATACAATATTTGAGAAGTAATGGGATGTGAAGACTAAAATCACATCGTGCACAAAGCTATAAAATGTTTTGAGGTTCAATTGATGCAGTGAACCTAATGAATTTTTTTCCACATTTACCTCTTTTTTCTCCTTTTTGTTTCTGTAGTGTTTTCTTTAAAATATTCTTCAGTTTTTTTCCAGGGAGGAGGTATCAACGAAAACTCTTAAGATGTTTCCATCATTATGCTCAATGCTCAAAGCATCTTAATGATTTCTTCATTATTAAATATGAATGTGATATTTTTTTATTGCATCCAAGCATAAGTTAATCATTGAATCTGAAGAATCCATAAATGTATGAACCATACGATCTGAAAAGCAGCTGTAGCACATGTAATTGAAAGTAAAAATTATCATGGCAAAGATAAGATATGGCATACATCATTTACAATAAGCTTTGATGTTTGCATCTGCTCATCCACCTTCCAATCCAAGTTTTCCAGTCTCTTTGTCAAATGCCTCTTTGTTGACTGCAGGTAAAGTGAAATAAGCACACAATACATTTGATTAAAATGAAAGGTGACCATAAAATTATCAAAATTTATTTATAGTAGTTTACTTACAGACAAAGCGTCAGAAACATGCTCTAACTGCTTTGAAACAGATGCAACAGCATTTGCCATATTGTGCTTAGTAACAAACATTACATCAGAAAATGACCAGCCCTGCATAGGGGAGAGGGGAAGCAAAATACAAGTTATTTTCAAGAAAATAACAGGAAAAAGATAAAGAAAAATAAATCAACGACAGAGTGATTAGTAAACCCCGTTTTGACATAAAGTGTTGGTAAAGAGAGAAGTCAAAACTCAAGAACATTCAAAAGCAATTGCAAAGAATCATGTGTAGATTTGTGGTATAATAACCACCACCACCAGCCACGGGTGAGTGTCAAATGGACAGATTGAGATGCATAAATTAGTTCAATTAGTTTGAGGTAAGAACTTCACAGTAAGAAAGTTCCCATCAAATACAACTATTTAGAAACATTTCTCAACGAAGACGGTAAAAGAGCTGAGCTTTTATAAGCAAAGAATCATGTGTGGATTTTTGGTATAAAATAACAACCACCTCCACCCTTAGTTGAACATCAAATGAACAGCTTGCGATGCATAATCTAGGTTGATTACTTGAGGAATAAACTTCATAGTAAGAAAGTTTCCATCAGATACAACTATTTAGAAACTTTTCTTAACTGAGACGGTGAAAGAGCAAACTAGTATGTATCTAAAAACCAACCCTTCGATCATCTATTATGGATGGATGGTTTTACAACAATTTCCAAAATTGATGATTCAATGGCTTATATGTCAATATTTAACTCACCTTCCACCACATGTAACAATATCCCATTGCTCCAAGAGCTGCAGCAGGTAATATGTAAGAACCGTAATTCCCTGTCCAGACCAAAGAAAGTGTAAGCATCTGTGCCATCATAAAAGGACTCAAATAAAGTTGAAGCTGGATATGTATAACAAGCACAAAGGTGTGTCAATCATGAAAGTATCAGGATGTCAATTGCTGTTTACTATCTAGCCAACAAGCCAAACAACATGAATATTGTGATTGTAAAGAGAAGTACTTAAAGAAAGCTTTTTGTTTTGTACGTGGATTAACAATTTCTTTCAAGTCTCAACTCACTATGCAACTAAAGGTGGCCTTTGACAATGATCCCGCAGCTCTCATCAATTATAATTTAATGTATCCAAAAGTTAGAAACAGTTGTAAACTCCACACAAGCACTTGTGTGCATCACTGATGAGGGTTTCCTTAGAGCAAAAATTAAGCCACAGAATTTCCAAACGAATCTGATTGCATACCGTTGGAAGATGAATTTCCATTAAAAATGGTAATAGGATTTGACATGCTTAACTCCTTGATTTCTCTAGCCAACTGGCGAACCTGAAGGCAAGGCCAATGATGAGGAAAGATGAAGTAGTAATGAATTCATGTGTTTCATAATGAAGCCTACTAATCTTGATTCCAGCTTAAAGTTGTCTCCTTTAGAACATATAAATGATAAGGAAAGCAATAATCATGATTGAATGTCAATATGTAAATGCCTAAAAACATTTTTTCTTCATTTAAGTATGTACTTCTATTTACTCCTACGTGACATGCAAATATTTTTCTCATGTTTCAAACTCCTTTTTTCTTCTTTAGCTTCCTGTGCATAAATGTAAGTAATCCAGATTCAATCTAAATGTTTGCTGAACAATTTGGTGAGCAGAGAATATAAAACATAGCAGTAGTTGTAAGTAATTGATTTTTTAGGTTACAGGGTCAATATTTAAATTTATCAAAAACACTTACCCAAGAAAATAAATAGCATAACATGCAGCACATGCAAGAATAAATTAGTTAATTAACTTGTTCAACTTGGAGTTTCTCAGTTATTGTGTTTCCTAAACTTTTAGGTCCTTGCCCCAGTAGAATAAGGATATTTGGAAGTTCATAATTATGATGTGATCTCTGCAATTAAAAGTAGAAGTAAAGTACATTTTTTCTTGTAGTACTGCATCTTTTAACGGTAAATATTACATCAAATTCTCCTAAGAGAGGTTTTCAAAAGAACTGAGAGGTTCTGATATTAAAGGTATGTTAATATGATCTTCTCCTCCTCTTCCATCTTCTTATAATGTTTCAGTCTAACACGTAGATTTATAAAGACTTAGAAGTGGTAAACAAAAATCCAACGTGGGATCCAAAGATACTTCAGTCTCCATGGAAGAATCTCTGCAATGCAAAAGAGGATCAAAGAAGACTTCACTAAGAAACGAGGAACCGAACCCAAAAAGTTTCCTTTGCCACTTCAGTAGTAGTAGGAAAAAGGATAATAATGGGATTATAGCGTGGTCTCAAAAATATTTTTTAGGTATTTAGGTTCGATTATAAACAACAATAGAGGAATTTAAGAGGATGTAATGCAAAGGATTAGTGCAAGATGGATGAAATAGAGTTTTGCGCGACACAAAGATACCTATAAGCTTAAACGATAGTTTTGTGTGATTTCAAAAATATTGTTTGTCATGGAGGTTTATGTCCCCCGAAAACCAAGCTATGGAGGTCAAGCCTTGAATGATCCTACATCTTCCTTTAATTTTCTTACTAGAAACACGGTTGTAACGTAGTATGATCATAATGGAAATGACTATGATTATATAGACATGGTCATACTAATATGTATAAGATAAGGAATAAGAATATATGCCAACATGAAAGTGTCCTCAACCACTGATAAATTGACGGAATGACCACTTAAGTGGTTAGGCATGTTATGCATAAACCTAATGTGGTCCACATTAAAGGTGAGGTGATCTCAGCTGAACAAGTTTAAAGAGAGAAGATTAGACCAAAACTACCATGGACAGAGTAATTGCAATGGATCTAGTTAATTTGGATCTTCTACAATGAGCCAAAAGAAGGACTCGCATTTGAGCCTAAACTTATTAGAAAAAAACACCTAGTTTGTCATTGTCGTTAGTAACCAATAGTCTCCGTGTTCTAGTTATTCAATCTATTGTGAGAAAATCTATTCAAGGATATGTGTGAAATAGTATAGATAGAATTGAAAGACACAACAATACCATCCTTCAGGCTTATCTTCTTGCCTCATGACAATAAAACAACTGTACAAGTAAAGAACATAGAAGGTGATAGTCATACCTGAGCCGCTAGAAGAGCAGCATCATATTTGCCCGGAGATGTTTCAGCATCATTTATGTTTTTCATCAACTGCTGAAGCTGAGAAATCAAATCAGATAAGTGCCCACTCCTCAAGATAACTGATCCAGTTACACCTGTTGACAACCCAAAATCGATTTTATGAATTTTCAAACAATTTATGAAACTCATGGTCCATCCAAGCTCACCAGGCACCAGTCTGAATGTGCTTGGTTGCAGTTCTTTTTTTTTTTCCCAACGGGTGAATGTTGACTACTCCAGATAAACAAATTTGGACAGCTAAAAACAAGCCACATATGACACCTACCTAGTCAGACCTGAATCTCTCCGTATTAACAGCCATTATGGCACCCATGAGTTGGAATTTTCAAATTAACACGAATATACACTAAAGCCCTAGGTATGGGTAGCCTTAGAGCAAGGTACATCATTATAGGTAATGGTGACTTATCAGCTTTTAGCTCAAAATTATATATCATAGTAACAATACTTCCTCCAAGTGATCGAGGGCATCAAAGCAAACCAACCATGAAAATAAAAATCTGGATTCAACCACTATCCACTTAAAACTTCAACATCCAGCCCATGTACAGTTGCTAAAAACATATACACAAATCTTCCATTGAATCTAAGAACATCTTTTAACCGTTTTTATAAGTTATCAATTTCCTATACATTCAAATAAACAGAAATGCAAAATGAAAACACTTAAAAGAAACAACTAAATTAAGAAAAACAAGCGGCCAACCAAGCAATCCTTTAAAAAACTTCTAAAATTTAGCTGGCATACTCATCTTGTCATGTTCTCATTTCTTTTTAAAAAAATAAAAAATTGCTTTGCCTTTTTAAGTGTTACTCTTCCTATCTATGTCAGGCTGCAAATAGACCCTATGAATTGCTTTGATCCTCAATTTCTCGAACTTCAACAGATTCGAAAAATATAAGAAATAATTAGATAAACTCAGGTGCATATTATAAGTAGCTCATAAAATTAAAGAAATCAACAAAAATAAAATTATCAAAAAATGACATCACATATATAACAATCTAGTTAGAGTATATCAATTAAGATCAATCTGATAACCCAACGAAATAAAATAAATTTCTGTCTTGAAACAAAGATCAAATACAACATAGATACATATAGAAAGAGAGACGACACCTGCACCGACGAGAATGAGGACTTTAGAGGTGGCGACGCCGGTCTGCAAAGCCATGGTTGCGCGTTGTTGAGTTCACAGGGATGTAATTGTAGATTCTTCACAGGGATGTAGTTGTAGGTATTTCTATTGGTCAGAAAATGACATAAATTGACGATTCTACCCTCGTGGCAACTATATCCTCCTCCCAGCATTGCGGATTAATTTCGAATTTGGTCATTGAACTTTATAGTGATATCTCAATTAAATTGTCCAACTTTAATTTCTTGCAAATTACTAAACTTGTTTGGCGGACATGTGACGTGTCTTATGTTTAGAACTAAATTTTGACAACACAACTTGATTACATAGTATATTTCCAAGAAAATGTAAGGCATATCAAAATACTGTAATGTTCATGATCAATTTCTTTCACCAAATACATGGGTCTGTCCATTTGATTGGAAATAGGCCATACCAACGGGCTTGTGATGAGAAGGAGAGTGACGTATCCATTTGTAAAACCTGTCGAAATTCTTGAAAAATGGAAAATTTCGTCGTGGCTGGTGGCTTCATTGTCGGGGTTCCAAAGGTGACGTCTTTTCGTTAAAGTTCCAAGTAAGAGGCTATTTTGGTCCTTGAATATTCCGAAGGCCCTCTTCCTCTTATTTTTTCTCCCTTTCACTCATCTTTTACTTCTTTAAAAAATTTTCCCATTAATTCTTATAATAACATTTTTATTTTTGTTTACTTATGTTTACTCAACAAGTTTTTTTCTTTTTCTATTTTTTTTTTTTTTTTGTTTGATGTATTGGCGAAAAATGACGTAAATAAATTTCTTTGTTGTATTTTGTACAAATTTCGAGCTTCAATGCCGTTTATGTGAGCTCTTAGAAAAGATGAGTATGTTATCTTTAGAGTAACTTTTATCTATAAAACGACCGTCGTTATAATTGGCACCCTCAAATCACTAAGATCGACTTTCATCTCTTTTCGAAAGCTGGATCAAGGGCTAGTCATGTTCGGTTCTATTCGATTTTAAAGAGAATCGAATCGAATTCTCAGGTATTCAGTAAGTGAAATCATTATATCTAAATTTAAATATGGAACCGAACTGGTTCCCGGGTTCTGTACCATGATTAAATGTTTTAATATTTACAAAAACACTACATTAATTCAACTAATAACATGTTTAATATTATCTATTACAAAATAATGTAATCCAATTTAAAATTATACAAATAACAAATTATTTAATAAGATTTATTTACAAATGTATACAAATTACAAAAAAAAAAAGTAAATAATAATACTAAAACATCAATGATTTCATCTCATTGTTTCATTTGCTTTGAGCCTTCAAATCTACATAAAAATTAAAAAAATAAATTAGAAGTTACAGAAATAATATTTTTAAATATTGCTAGTACTTGACAATCATTTAAATTAATTATTCTGATTTGTCATATTAAGAAACTCTACTTGAAATAATTTCGTAGTGAACGAATGTAAGGGAGGTCATGAAGGTAGAGGCAGCGGCTGAGGCTATGGCCGTCATGACGGAGGTTCTTTGTCATGAACTCATCTTCCCGTCGCTGTACCACCGGTGATGATGGACGATGTTTCTATCATCTCTAGTAACTCGACGCCGCTGCTATTTGTGTGTAGATTGATGGTAAGGCTGGTTCGATTTTCCGATTGGGATGTTGGGTGTTTCAATTGGATGTGTAAATCGTTGCTGTTGATCTTAATTTTTAGTCAATAGTTGGGGGACTTTGTGGATGGAGAGGTACAACGAAAATGGTAAATGTGTAATTGGTAGATTGGGTTGTTAATTTGGCAGAGGCGGTGTGGTAGAGATGTGGGTTATGGCGTCACAATGGTAGGTTTGGAGATGTTGCTATTGCTCATAAGAGAAAATTTGGTGTTAGTATTGGTGTTGGTGGTGGTGGCGACGGCGACGACTGATACAAATTCAGATCATGTTGTGGTGTGGTGGTGTTTACATGTGGGTTTTTTTTGCGGTTGGTGATGTTTTGTGGTGGTTGTGCAGCGATTTTGGATGGTGGCATCGGTGTTGTTAGGCTGTGTTGGTGGTGGTCATGGTGTATGTGTTGGCCATGGTCATGGTGTATGTGTTGGCGGTGGTCGCTATTGTCGTGGTGGTTATGAAGTAGCAATGGTATTTGGTGGTGAGGGTTTGTTTGCGATTATGATGTTGTTGCCCGGAGGTGGTAGTGGTGGTGGTGGTGATTTTAGCGGCGGTGGTGTTTGCGATGGTGCGACTAGAGGCAGTGGTTTCACAAATTATTTGATTGATTGTAACCAATAAATTGGTTAATATGTGATCAATAAGTAATATGTGATCAATGAAATAGATGAATTATGACCAATAAATAATATGATCGAAAAATTTGTTAATACGTGACCAATAATTAGATAATTTGTGATCGTGTAATGATTTGTAATCGATAAATAAATTTTAACCTACAATTTTTTTTTACTTGAAACCGATAAACAAATTGTGATCTATAAGGCTTTTGATTTGTGACGTGAAATAATTTGTAACCTATAATTTTTTTTTATTTGTGACCAAAAAGTAATTTATGACCATTAATTCGATAATTGTGACTAAATTTTATAAAATTGTGATCTTAGTATATTTAATTTATAAAATTTATTTTTAATTAATTATTTCATAAATAAAATTTAATTAATATCTGATTTTTGAAATTTGAAATTTTGGTTCTTAGTTTTAAATAAGTAATACTTAGCCCTTTTTGATATACATTATTTTAAAAATTCATTATTTTCTCTTTTTTTAACCGCATATTTTTTTAATAAAATAATATTACATGCAAATTTAATTTTTTTTCTTATTTTTTAACCACACTCTCTCTATTAATATACTATTCTAAATTTCGTTCTTCATAAATAATATGTATCAAACAAGCTTTTAATTTCTTAGATATGAATTTTTTCCTTAAATTAATGAGTTGGCAAATGAAATAGGAAAATGATATTTTGGGGCTCAATTAATTAATTGGAAAATTTATTTAGAAAAAATTTAAAATAATATGGTTTATTTAATATAAAAGATTTAGGAAGATTCAGTTCTTATTCGGTTATTTGTCTAGAACCGAGAACCAAACAAAACCCATTGATTTTCAATTTAGATACTCGTTAAGGCATTAAATTTAAGAAGAACCTCTCATTTCGGTTCACTTCGGTTCGAGAATTTTGTTCAATCCTAGTTGAATCTTACATTTGAAGGTCAATCTCTATCCAGCGCAAGAAAACGCCTTCGTTGCCTTCTTTGGTATGAGTATTCCCTACTCTTTTTCATTTCTTTTAATTTTAATTTATTTTTTATATCGATTATTTTAAACAAAATAGTGAAAAATAATTTATCGAGTAAATTCTACCTGGCAAGCTATAAAAAGTTATTATCACGAAGTTGTAAGTTATTTTTCAAGTGAAAATTACACCACACTTACTTTTCAACTTATCATTTTAAAAATTGGGTGATAAGTATATTTTTGCACATTTATTTTATACATAAATATGCTTATTATTGATGAAAATAGCAAATATCGACTTACAATTGAATAATTTTGGCTTTTGTAGGTCATAATTCTAAATGAAAAGAGAATAAGGCAAAAATGAGAGAAAATGAATCAAAAGTGTACAAAAACATGAAGCTAGGGACAAAAGCACACAAGTTAAAAAGTTGGAGGACCTTTGAGTTGCAAATTTTGGAGGGCANAAAATAATTTATCGAGTAAATTCTACCTGGCAAGCTATAAAAAGTTATTATCACGAAGTTGTAAGTTATTTTTCAAGTGAAAATTACACCACACTTACTTTTCAACTTATCATTTTAAAAATTGGGTGATAAGTATATTTTTGCACATTTATTTTATACATAAATATGCTTATTATTGATGAAAATAGCAAATATCGACTTACAATTGAATAATTTTGGCTTTTGTAGGTCATAATTCTAAATGAAAAGAGAATAAGGCAAAAATGAGAGAAAATGAATCAAAAGTGTACAAAAACATGAAGCTAGGGACAAAAGCACACAAGTTAAAAAGTTGGAGGACCTTTGAGTTGCAAATTTTGGAGGGCAAAATTGATATAAAGATTAAAATTTGAGGACCAGATTGTACATGATCAAAGTTGAGGACTTGTTGTACAATTATATGGAGAACTAAGGTGGATAAAAGAAAGAAAAGAATGCTCCCGCGCAGCGCGGGAATGATGTTTTAATATGGCGAGACCAAAATGGTCTCATGGTGCGCGCGCACCAGAAATACCCGTGCACACGCGCCACCTTCTAGTTGGGCAATTTTGCATATTTCGCGTAAATCTCAGGACTTCTTCTGCAATTTCAC
>CAIGRH010223086.1:0-11282 GCA_903798295.1 Fraxinus nigra | reverse complement strand
GTTATAAATCAGCGTTCTAATTAACCCTAATTATTAAATAACCTCAAACCAACGCTCAAGATTTAATTTAATAACAGTTTTACATAATAGAGAAATCGATAAACTAGATAACACAAAAAACAACGATTGCATTCAATCTATTTAAACATTCTTTTTAAGATTCAATAACCTCTATCGCAAAAAATCATCAAATCCTAGTACTTCACAAGTTAAAGGAATCAAACAATTACGGATTTGATATTCAACTTAGTGGTAGATTGCACCGAATAACAAACTAGTATGCCTCTTAGCAATTAAACATAACAATCATGAAAATAAGTGTAGAAAAATATTCAATACGCAAAATAAGAATTAAACAATAAGAAAAACTATTTAGATCTCACAATATGTGATTCCGAGACTTCAATTTCCTTCGACCAAGTGTAAAAGTTTAATTGCAATTCATAATTCTAAGAGAAAAATAATAAAGAATGAAGATGAGAGGCGTTATCTTCCATTTTAAGGTTGTAAATCACGTATTTATAGTTATTTTCATAGGTAATTAACTTAAATTCAGAAATTAAAATTTTTGTGTCGGGAATGAACTATGTGGCCGCATGGTTTAGAGGCTTGCGGTCACATAGAACAATTGAAAATGCCACTGAAGTTCCTTGAAGCTCTTTTTGCAGCCGAATGGAATTAAAGCCATACGACCGCATGGTCTTAAATATTTTTCACCAGACAATCTTTAGTATTTTGGTTATATCTTCATCTCTTAATATCCGATTGAGGCGATTCAAGATACGTTGGAAAGCTAACTTAAAGGGATACAACTTTATTACGGATATCATCTTCCAATTTGAACGTTTTCCATGTGAAAAAAGGGATCTCAAACTTAGATTTAAAATCCAATGCATAACTTTTCAATTGGAAATTGATGTGTGATCCTACTTTAACGATATTTCATCCATTTGACGTCTTCTTTCAACCAATTGACCTCCAACACTCTCAAATCTTCATCGTGAGGTTCCAGTTATCTTTTGAGTATTTGCATTTCAGTTCCCCGAACTTTAATTTCCTTTCACTTTTAGCCCTTGTTCGCTTATTTCTTTCAAATTACGCAATATTCATAGCATCGCCACCTAAATCAAAATATGAACGTAATGAGTAAATTTTGGCATAAAATAATCATACGAGTGCATAAAATAAGGAGAAAAACTATGCACTTTACATTCCTATCAAATTCTCACACACTTAGCTTTTGTTCGTCCTCGGGCAAAATTCAATTTTAATTTCCTAAAAACGCCCAGGTCATAATGCCATGAATATAAAATAATCAAACTCTTTGAAACACACAACACGTCATAAATAAACATTAACACACAACTCAAAATCAATTAACTAGCATTTTCATATGATGATGGAATAAACCAAACATGTAGACCCTCACGGATATAAGCACTCAACTCTCATGTGTTTAAAAGGTAAGTGTTTTGCTCAAATTCATTCCAATGGAGATGATCTACCATATGCTTGCATATCTTCTCATTCGCCACATATCTTTTGAGTGTTTGCATTTCAGTTCCCTAACTTTCATTTCCTTTCACTTTCTCCCTTGTTCGCTTATTTCTTTCAAATGACGTCATATCCATATAATTACCACATAAATCAAAATATGAACGTAATAAGTATATTTTAGCACAAAATAATCATACGAGTGCATAAAATAAGGAGGAAAAAATATGCATTTTACATTCCCATCACATACAGTGTTGAAGAGTGCAATATGTTCATAGTTGAAATCGGAAGTAAATCATTCCTTGTATGGGAGTATCTAACAAAAATGGGGATTGAACATTTGGCGCTCACATTTACTAGGACATTGATATAACATGATGACGTCAAATAATGTGGGGTCTCTCAATGCATTATTTAAGAAGAATCGAGAGTCACCATCCTCGAAATGATTGAGAACATTCGTAACGAGCGTGCTAGCACCGACTCAATAGGTAAACTCTTCAAGGTTGCAGAGGTTGTAAAGAAGTTGAATGTAGAACCACTGGATGAGTTGCACTTCTCCGTGAAATGTGCAAGTAATATCGCATACATGGTAGACCTAACTTATAACACCTGCACGTGTAGTCGATTTCGGTTGTAGAGTTTTCAATGTGAACATGCAGTCGCAATAGCTATGTATAGAGGTTTTGCAGCGAGAACCTTATGCTCTCCTTATTACATGGCTAATTATTTGATAGCAGCATATGCTGAGATTATATTTTCTCTACCAAATGAAGTCGAGTGAAACTTTCTCGACCATATTCTCTCACTTAATAGTTTTTTGTCACTTGAAGTTCACACACGTAGTTCTTGACGTCAATGTAGTCTAGAATACCATCTATCGGAGAGTTTTCTTGTCCGTGTAGGTGCAGAATAACATGGCATACTCGTCAATTTTGTACAAGGTAGATTCCTATAAATGACAATTAGACGGATGTATAATGTTATCGTTGTTAAATGCACAATATTTATATATTTTTCCAATATTTATATTTTTTGGCAATTAAATAAACAACTATATATACAATATTTACCCTTTTGTTACAGTATTTGAAATTTTTTAACAATTAAATAAATAATTAAATATACAATATTTACACGGATCGTAATTAAATTAATATAAATCGCATACTAACTTATTCCTCCAATTTTGTATTTAAAATTGGTTGATTTCATCAACCTTATGTGCTATACTCAAGAATTCAATATACCTTATTACTAACATACAACAACCCCTACAATTAAATAATAATGTGTTAGTTAGCTACCACGTAGCTAAAAATTAAGTTTTCAAATTAAAAAAAAAAATTATAAATACTTACGATTTTGACTATCTCGTGTCCCACACAATGGCTAATATGTCCTGCACAATCATCCACACTCATCTAGCCATCAAAGGAACGATCACAAGTACCAGCTCCAGGTTAAACTTGAGCTAACTCTATGTCAGACAGGAATGATCGGAGTTGTACACAAAGTAGAATCAGCAAAGACGATCTCCATGGCAAAGTAGTGATGATTCGTGAAACTGGAATGTACATATGCTTACAACATTCCCATGACTTTTTCCCGACCTCGGCCACATCCTTATGACCTACCCGAGCATATATTCGGGCAACGTGTACTCATTACCCATAAGTTGGAGGAACTGATACTCAATGGTAACAAAACATAGGAACTCAATGTTCAATATAACTCAATTAGGAATATCAAATGATCTTGGATATCTTTGAGCCCGATTGCATAACAAGTCCAAAGCCAAATCAATATGCTACATCAAGAACCGCCAATAAAAAAGAGGAGGTTATTTCATTTAATAAACAAAAAATTATATATACATAATAAATAACAATCACTTATATTGTCGACAAGCCAAGCTCCTGAAATCATGATGTCTGAAACCACTTATAAACATCCGGATTGTCCTTTGAGCCCGGGCCAGCTCGTGTTTTAGAAAAGAAAAGGTAAAAAAATTAACTTTTACAGGCAGTTGAAATCCAGCTGCCTGCACCTGCAAACGCAGGCAGCTGTCATAGCTATCTGTGTTTGCAGCAGCTATGTGACTGTTGCCTGCATTCGAGCCTGTTCGACCCTAAAATTTTTGGCCAAGCTTTTGCTCGACTCGGCTCTAGCCCAAAAAGTTCAGACTTGTTTTGGTCAAGTCGAGCCCGAGCTTTGAATTTCGACTAGTGACTCGGCTCGACTCGTTGACATGGCTAGACGTACTGTGACTACAATCTCGACCTCTTGCTGACCACCTGCTCCAGCACGTGAACAATACGCTTCTTACCCTCTGTTACGATCGGCGTCGTATCCTCCTATGTCTCCCTCTGTCCTGGGGCTTGCCATCTCCTCTGTCATTGGGGCCACCTTCTCCGTCACAAGCACATCCTCCGGAAGGTGTTAGGATGGAGGAGAATGAGATCCCATCGACGAAAGTGCTTGTCGATCAACTAGACGGTGCTCCAACATAAATAAAGATATTAAAAATTACTAACTCAATTAAAATAGGCTAACTCATATAAAATGGTAATCAATATATTATTTTCAACTCACATACTCATTCTCGGTTCAGGATGGAATCGGACATCCGGTTGTTTTGAGTATGTAGAACAGCTAATTCACACATAAAATCTCGACCATTTTCCTCCGTCAACGACGTCGACTCAGTTAGGATTTCAAGCTGACATATTGACATTTCAACTAGTTAATGATCATGTGTTGAGCTTTTGAAATGATAATATAAATGACAAATGTATAATATTCACCCGAGGTTGTCAAGGAGAACTGATAATTGTCTACTGAAGGACAATCGTTTGCTCGAGATGCTCGCTATTGATGCATTCGAGGGCAACGTGTCTCCTCTCTCCTCACAAACTAAGTACCCAAGAGGAGGACAGTGACAAGGGACAATCCATAAGTATCGTACTTGTACAAGGACCCCTTAGGCTTCGAGCTTGATCTAGTACTCCAT
This sequence comes from Fraxinus nigra, assembly GCA_903798295.1. Taxonomy (NCBI): domain Eukaryota; kingdom Viridiplantae; phylum Streptophyta; class Magnoliopsida; order Lamiales; family Oleaceae; genus Fraxinus; species Fraxinus nigra. The sequence continues at coordinate 6,772 of CAIGRH010223086.1, read as the reverse complement.
CCTATATAGAGAAAGTAGCGACCTTGCTCCCAAAGTTAAAATGGAGGACATCGCCGTCGACTGACCTAAACAACCGCAACAATAATACATCAATGATCTACCCGGAGTACTGCACCTCTCTCAATTGATACACGGGCCACAAGCAGGATGGCGTAGCATATTTTCGTGATGATCATCCAACAACTCAAATATAGTAGTGAAACTATCAAAGCTACTATTCTAATGTAGATGGTACTCAATCCTACAAAAATTCAAGTAGTAGAACTTTTAACAAAAAATAATGGAATAAAGCATCTTTAAGATTAGTATTTTTTTTATATCTTGTAGTTTTCCTGATTTGAGCGAAGTATCACAAATCTTCCTACTCATCCTGTATATTGTCCTTTTCATTCCATGTTGGAATATAACTTTAATTTATTACTTGTCATTAGACGAGATTTTACGGAAAAAAAATATATATATATTTCAAATCTCAGAAAAATAAGGGAACTGAATTGTAACTACTATACGTAAGAAATAGATTCATTTTACGCCGACGCTAATAAAAAACAACTGATTTAATAAATTAAAAGAGAAGAACAAAAAAAATTCAGAAAAAAATAAAAAAAATAAATGAAAGAAATAATATAAAAAACCATTTCAAATTGAAAAAAAAATTATAATTAAGAAATTTAAAAACAAAATTAAGAAAGAAATAATAAATTAAATTAAATACAAATTAATGACCAAAACATAATAATAAATTAAAGAAAATTATAAAAAATAAAGAAAGAATATTATAAAGTTTTTAAAATTTAAAAAAATTGAACTTTCAATAAGAAGAAAACAATTAAGATATTTCTTGAATTATTACTAAAAAAATTATAATAAAAAATTAAACAACATAAGATTATAAAAATTAAATAAAGAATATAAATATTATTTAATTAAAATTGAAAAAAAAAATAAAGATTTGTTTAAAACTAATATTTAATTATAAAGAATTTTAAATTGAAAAAAACGAAAAAAAGAATTGGTAATTTGGTAATATTCAATTTAGAATTGTTTATTTAATTTTAAGAAAAAATTAAAATTTCTTTATTTATAAATAGAAAAATAAAAAATCTAAGAGTCAGGGTCCGACGAATGTTAAGTCGCTTGTTGGCTGCTCTCGTTGGAAATCGTCATTTCCAACGAGATTAAGCTATTTTTTGACAAATTTAACACTTAAATCACTACTACGCTCAATAATATACCTAAATAATGAAGAATAAAAATTATAAATATCATAAAATTCAAAAATAAACATCATAAAATCCACAAATTTTTCAAACATCATAAATGAAAAATCAATCTCGTAATCCACAAAACTAACCTTGTTGAAGATAATGTCGTCGATGACTGCTTGTGTGGTGGTCGGACTGAAGGATGGCGATTTCTGCTGAATCCCAACTGTTAGAGATTGTTTTTAGTTTTTTTCCTCTCAATTCTCATTTTCCATATGAGGGTAAAAATGGATTTTGGTAAATATATGCTATTTCAAACAATTAGCCCCATTTTTTACTAGTCAAAGGCCATTATGGAAATATGGTCGAATCAACAAACCATTACCATGTATTTCCTCCATTAAATGACCATCACATGTCATTCGCTAAAAAAATCCAATTGCCTCCAAGTTAATATATAAATAGTCACGGATAGAAGAAGAGAGGTATGAAAATTAAAATATCTTCCTCCCAAAGTCATTCCTCCTCTTACTCCTTGTTGAATATCAAGCACTGTGAATTTAGGAGGAGAAAATCCTAGATAGGTGAGAGGAATTTATTGATTATAATTTCGTGGTCAACACACTGATTTTCGATTTTGAAATTTTTTATTTCCTTTAAACTGGACCGAGCTAGTCAATTCAATTATTTTGGCGACCTCTAGTAAAGAATCTTATTGACATTGGGCAAGCCTAACTGAACTAAATTCTATCTTGCCTCAACACATTGTATAATTTTGATACACATCATACAAATTTTAGTCACATCTATTGTTATTTATAAGGTCACGTACTTGGAACTAATCTGTACAATTATACAACTTGAAACAAGGGACGACAGTCACATTAGATGTCTGTTAGTCACAACTAATTCATATCCAAACATATTGTTTTATACTGGACTTTTGTAGTTTTATTAACATTTAAGCCCGTAGGACTCATCAACATGGAAATTTTCTTCACGGTTATACACATTCAAGAACGGGTATATAGTCACATCTGATGTATGTTGGTCACAACTATATCATGTACAAAATAATGTTGGAAAATGGCTTATAAATGAGGTTGTTTTGGCATAATTTTGTGTGGAACTTGTTCGTTTATTTTGGAAGATTGAAGTTGATTCATATTCTCCATGAGAATATCGAAAACATATATTTACTCGTCAAAAATGATAATCGGGTGAATGAAAAATTTGGGCTTAAAGTGGATCGATTGGAAGAATTTATGTGTTGGAGGGAACACTGTGTCCCACTTAGGAAAATTAACAAGGTAAAGACTAGTTTATATATAACTACACTTATGAAAGATATAATCATGTGTAGCGTAAATATTTTTTTACATTTGTGCATAAGAATTGCTAATCACGGACCAAATTAGCACAACCTTGAAGTTATGCGTGAGCGTGACCTGCTTACACGAATATCAGATTGTTAGATATAATTTTTTCTTTTTCTTTTTTCCTTTCAAACTGACTTTCCAACTCCTAAAACCTTCAAAAACTCTTTTGTTTAAAATGGTGAAATTATTTAGAGCATGTTTGGCCAAGCTCAAAATCCAATTAAAATTGAAAATATAGTCATTATTGGGTCTCACCCGTCTAATAAAAGTTAACAATAACAACTAATTTTTCAATTTTAATTCGATTTTAATCTCTACCAAACACGCTCTTAATTGAATTAATGGTGCTAATTGTAGTAACACCTGTAATTTTCGTCCAAAGCCTTAGTGGTTGTGTTTAGATATAGATTTAGTTCGCATGTGTAGAAATGTAGAGCTCAATTTCTACTGATTTTTTCATTGTATTCTTGGAGATGGACGTTCAGCGAAACCTCAAGCACTAACGGTGAGGAGGTGAATTCGTTTTAAGAAAATTGTGTTTACACAAATCTCGATTGTTGTTCCGTTATTGAATTTACTCGTCAACTATTTTTCCTTAGCATAACTTCATTTATGTTTTGTTCTTAATTGTACATTATATTCTTCAAAATTTTACTAAATGTTGGTCCAATATCATTATAGAACCAAAACTTTATAAGAATAAAAACTTGCAGAAATCGAAATCGCAGAAAATAGAAGATGAACACAGATTTTTCACCCCTTAAGACCCGAATGTTCAGCCTTCTCACCACGCTGAGCATCTACAAGTAAATATTGCTCGAATCCACTAAAATCATCAAGAATCGTTATAGAATGAATGTATGAAGAAATCAGAGAGATTTCTTCACTTCTCGCCTCTTAAGACAAGAATTATATAGTGTACCCCTTAAAATCTCACTAATCGCACACTAAATACAACCAATAAATCTACCAAATATTATAGGAATTGAATCACAAAGACGAAGAGTACAGAATACCCAGAGAGACAAACCCCTAGAACAAACACGCATTCATTACACAGTACAAAGTGATGATTGAGAGTGGCTATATATAGTCCATCCAACATATTAGATCCTGCGGTCAGAACAGAGCCACATGCAAGGCCAAAATAAACCAACGCACAAAGGCAAAGACATGCTTCAAACCACGATTTATCAAGCAATGGATCAGAACCCGAATAACATAGTAATAGACTCAAACAGCCGGCCCAAGAATAGTGAGACATCAACCTATATATTTTTCACTTTGCTGAACTATTCTTGAATCATTTAGTGGTTCTAACGACAGTTTACTAGTATCACTTGCCCTAAAAAACATGTAATAAGAAAAAAAAAACTGAAGTTAGTTTCAATTCCAAAGTAAACGGCAAACTTGATATTCTAAATACACTACATTCTAAGCAATTTTAGAATTTCGAAGCATTTTCTAAATTTATTCAAAGGTAATAATTTGGTCCAAGATCAAAGGGATTATATTCAGTTGGTATCTTTACCAAGTTAATCAGACCATTTTCAACCATATTTCTTACAAAGTGGAACTTTATATCTACATGTTTAGTTTTATCATGATATACATGATTTCTGCTAAAATAAATAGCACTCTGATTCTCTCACTTAAACTTTCTAAATGATTCATGTAACAAACTTTTGGCTGATGACTCACAAGTCAGATGACCATAGGGCACCAGGTTTTAAAGACTTTTAGGGGCTTAATTGCTCGAATCATAAAGGCTAAAAAGAAAATTTTTCATATAAAATAATTTTCTCATACCTAATTAGTGCAACGTCCCTCGTTAAACACCAATTTAAGAAAAAGATCTCTAACTGGAGATTTTCACTCAATTTCATCATATTAACCTTAGACAATCCACACAAGATTTGTTTTCACTCATAAAATCCTTATTTATCTCAATATCTTCTCATGCTAATGAAATCCTCCAAACTATTCTAAATTTGGTCCAAGAATGTAAAATTTAGTGGTTTTGGGTTTCACATCTATGGTTCACTATTTTAACATATTCAATTATGAAACTAACTCATTCATACGCAATGCTTAACTTAATTCATATACTCAATATATATCAAGTTTCACATGAAAAAGTCAAAAATAATCTAAGCATACAACTTATTCACCATTTATTTAACAATCTATGATTCAATACATCTATCATTGCCAGTCAAACAAACTTACTCACATAAGTACAAAAAAAAAAAATATTTTTGAAATTTTTTAAATTTGTCAATTTTTTTGAAACACACAAAAACACATAAAAAATGAACTCATATTTTCCACCTCCAAATTTAAATTAGACATTGTCCTCAATGTCTTAGATCTTAAATCCGCATATAAATGGGTATGGAAGAAAATGAAGAAAAGACTCCTCTGATGTGGCATGTAATTCAACAGTTAGCTTTCATATTACTCTTGTTGGTTCCTTGGTCAATATTGGTGTAAATGTTCCACGACGTCATGATCCTGAAAAAGTGAAAAAGGCATTAAGATCACATAAGTAGAACAAGTGTTACTTAACTCTAACATCTAATAAACCAACATAATGAAGATTTGAGGGAAAAACGAGGTATGGATGATGAGTCCCAAATTAATTTAAAATAAACTAAACTACCCTAATACGCAAAAACAGAATAAATAAAAAGGAAAAATGCTTGGGTTGTCTCTCAAGAATCACTTATTTAATGTCATTAGCTTGACTTAATCAAATCGTCTACGATCTTCAAGTGGCATGTCTCTCATGTTTCTAAACTTTATCATTGACTTTGTATTCTTCTTTCATTATAGCATAGCAAATAGAATTGGAGGACTTTAACTCCGATATAGCCTTCAAAACCTCTTTTGGTTTTGACATTGTTTAGAAGTTTCCAAGGCTTTTCCACATATCTCTCATTTTTGTCAGGTGGATATGCTTCATGAGCCAATAGAAAGTCAATTACTTAATTGGTTCCTGAGTATTTATCAGTAAGAGATGTATCCCTTGCTGAATAACTGGTAGCCATGTGCTGCACTAGAGGTTCATAGAATAATTTTTTTTTCTATTACCATAACTACTTCAACTGATTGTATCATATCGCAAGTGTCAACTTTTTCTGGAGGTCTCTTCTCTTGATAGATGTTGAAATTTACGTTCTCATTATTAACCCGCAGTGTCAACATTGTTTTGTGTACGTCAATCAATGTTTTTCAAGTAGTCAGGAAAGTTTTGCCTAAAATGATTGGAATATCTCGGTCTTCTTCCATATCTAATACGATAAAATATGCGAGGTAAATGAACTTGTCCACCTTCACCAAGACATCTTAAATAATCCCTTTTGGATGATTTATGGAGCGATCAACTAACTGCAATGATATTGTGGTTATTTTAGCCTCTACAATTCATAGTTTAATGTACAAAGACAATAACATTAAATTTATACTTACGCCATGATTGCATAAAGCATGTTCAAACTATCTATCTCATAGGTACAATGTATAGTAAAACTCTCTGGATCATTGAGTTTATGGGGTAATTTATTCAGTAGATGTGTACTGCATTCCTCGGTTAGCATTACTGTCTCATAGTCATCCAGTTTCCTCTTGTTAGTGAGAATTTCCTTCGTAAATTTTGTGTAACTGGACATTTCTGCTAGAGCATCCGTGAATGGAATGTTGAATTGTAGTTTTTTAAACACTTCAATGAACTTGGAAAACTGTTTGTCCAATTTATGTTTATGTAGTCTCTAAGGAAATGGGATGGAGGGGTACTATTCTCTGATAGGAACGATCGCCTTAGCATGTGATGGTGTGCTGAATTCTCGTTCAAATTTTCTCAGTTGACTTTTCAGATCCATTCATTTGCTCCTCATCTAAAGTAGTCACTTTATTTGTTTTTTCTACTGGTCTTTTTACTGTAATTTCAGACTGTTGTACATCACTTCTTGTAGTAATTGTTTGCACATGTTCCTTTAGATTAGTTTCTGTATTACTCGGTAAGGCTCCTTATGGTCTTTTTGAGATAGTGTGGGCCAGCTGACCTATTTGAGTTTTCAACCCCTTTTATAGCTACTGAATTATTTTACAAAGTTGTTTCGGTCTTTGCTATGTACTAGTTGATTTTCTATATAAATTTACCCAAAATATCTTCTAGAGACGATTTTT
>CAIGRH010223056.1:0-12116 GCA_903798295.1 Fraxinus nigra | reverse complement strand
TTTTTTTTTTGATAAATTAAAATTTTAAAACAATTTATGTTTTTAATTCGAACTCTTAAGTCTACAAATATTTTATTGTCCCTATAATCATTGTTTGAAGTGTTTCATTAATGAATAAATTTTTGAAAAGAATCCAAAGAAAATTATATTACTATCCTCATAAATTAATGTGAAGATAACCACAAGATTAATGTTAAATAACACAAAAATTGATATTACATGATTTTGTAATAATATTGAGATTTTTTATTTTTTTATTTTTGAAATTTTAAAATAATAATAGTTGAATAGAGTTGAAATTAAGATAAATCAACCTTATATGGGTTGGTATTGTGTTATATGATCGTAATTGATGTTTTTAATTTAAACTCTAATTATAAAATGCAAATTAGAAATATAATTGAATGAATCTTTGAGGTTGATAAGTTAAAATTTGTCTAAAAAAATGAAAGAAAATTATTATCTCTTTCCATAATAAATAATGAATTTAATTTCTAATAATTTGATACAAAAATGACACTATTGGATTTTTAAATACTTTATCAGCTAGTTACGGCCAACCCACACCAAAAGTTATACAATAATTCTATTCATAAAGACCATTTCCCTTTACGCTTCAATTTTGATACTCAAAAAGGTTTCTTCATATTTATATAACATCTGCATAAATTTTAATGCATTACTAAGGGAATAAATTTTAATCATAATGTACAATTCATTATAAATAAAGGCAAAGCCATTTAAACACAAGCGAGAAGGTTGTCCAAATATCACCACGCTTTGCGCCTTTTAGAACCACCTTACCAATAATGCGTCTAATTCAGGACTAGACACTAAAGCACATCACGATAAGACTTTTAACTTCATTTCCCTTCTAATCGAGGTTAGAAGTACAAGAATTTCGGTTCTCACAAGTAAACCACACATCAAGTTTTTGGCATGCCATCAAGCCCAAAAGCCAAATCTTGTTATGTCCAAACACTGCTCAAGGCCACCATAAAGCTAACGATTTCTTTTATGTCCCGAGAACAAGATATAAGCAGAAAACTTTAATCAAAACAAAGGTAAAAGGGAAAAATTCTAGTTTACAGTCTGAAAACACGCAAAACAGATCACGCGACAAGGTTGCAGCTCCAGGAAAAAGTGAAGTTAGGAGTCCAACCCTGCATTTGAATAACTGAGAGAAAACATTCCAAGCAAGTAAAACAATTGGTTTGCCAAATTAAATTTTACAATAGCCCCCTCCGTCTCTTGTAGTCGCTGACTGTCAAGGTCAGCGCATGCCTCCTCCCATCATTCTCAGGAACTTTACAGCCTATAGTTGCTTCTATCCTTTGTTTCCTAGCCATAAATCCAGCTTGGGCTCCTTGAGGCCCGCCAAACTTCTGAAGCACAGTCAATGAAATCGGCAACTCAAAATTATGTAACAGGTTCGATTCAGTCCCTTGATCGACTGGAGCTCTTGTATCAACCAACTTCCCGGCATCAGCTGCTGCTTCCAGGGCCGCTGCTGTGGCTGCCATTCCAGCCTCAGCCGTAACTGGAACTTCTCCATTACTATTAGCAACCTCTAGCACAGCACTGGCATCACCATTTGTCTCAGCTGCCTCTTCTCCTCCACCAGAGTTTGACAGGTAATAATTCCTTGATCTAGTCCATCTTCTTGAAAAGGGATCATACCCAGCCTCACCAGCTTTCAAACTTGTATTCACTGCTTTCTTTTCTGATGCATTTTTGAAATTCTCGACCCTGTTTCTCTTGTTCATTTCTGCCAACCGAATTGCCTTCGAATCTTTCCCCTGGGTTTGACGCGACGCCTCCAATTCTTGCAGTCTTCCCTTGACCCTCTCAATCTCTACCTCGTCATCCCTCATTTTGGCAACTTCCAACTCCCTCCTGAGACGATCTTTTTCAGCAGCAATATTTAGTGGCCGCCATGTGGCAGATTTTTTCTGCTGCAACATTTGTTTCACAGTGGCTGCTGAGTAGACAAATGTGTTTGTTTTCTGTATGGCGTCTCTCTTTTCCATCACCTCCTGTTTGCTAGGCATATGACCACCACTGCGTTCTACCTCCCTGATCCATTGATCAAACTCCTCCTTGAGTGGCAGAGAATCTGAAATCATTGCCATCTGCCACCTAGCAGCAGAGCTTTCATTGCCCCAGACAACATTCAGGTACTTGTATGTGGTTTTGTTATCAAGCTTATACTGCCTATCAGGGTCTGTGGCATCAACATTGCGAACCATACAGAGTCTGTAGATAGGCCCAGACCTCGACTTCCCAATACCAACCCTCACAAAACAACCAACAATCAGTTCATCAAAGAAGGGCTCCATAAACCATTTTGCCAGTTTTGACCTTCGAATTGTAATTTCCTTAATATCCTCAAACGTAGGTGTCTTCGAATCTGACGTCTTCTCATCATCACTATCAGCCATTCCACCATCCCCTGTTGAATCTCCCTCATCACTATGAGACCCACTTCCACTCCGGCTGGGACTATTAAAAGTGGCCGTGGCAAAAGATCTCCTTTTCACAGGGGAGTATCGGCCGCCAGAACTTCCCTTAGCATCCCTTCTTCGTTTAACTAGTTCATCCAGTGCACCTGCCCTTTGGCCCCTTTCAGCTTTGGAGCGCATGCTGCTGCGCGTAGGTGGTGTGGGATGGCTTCCTTTTTTATCTTGACCCTTCCTTTTTTTCAATTTTTCAGTCAAATCTCTGTCACTTCTCTTTGTTGCACGAGCTTCTAGTATCATTTCTCGTTCAAGTTCAGTCAGCTTTGAAAGCTTTTCCCGATCATCTTCATCCTTGTACAGATCACTCCCAACAGAATCATCATCACTGTCATGCCCTTTATCGTAATCATCGTCTTCATCGACATCTTCCCGACTACTACGATCATTCTCTCTTTCTGCAGGATCCAACCTCTTCTTGAGAGGCACTTGTGAGCCAGAAGGTTTTCTATTTGAATAACCGCGATCATCATCTGAGTCATCATTTTTGAAGTCACTTCCATCATCAGGATGTGAACTCTTTCGTCGTCTTCTAGATGGCGGAGAAGAATGGCGGTTCCTCACAGTTGTAGTTGTCCTTCCAGCTGCCTCCAGGAGCAATTTCTCTAAGTCTGCCATTGTCCCTTGTGCCAATCCTAGCTAGAGCTACATTAAACTTGAAAAGTTAATTAACTAGTTCAGAAAAATCAAACCGGATATCATTATGTACAATAAATAACTCAATGCACAAAAATAATGATTTCTTAAAGAAAAGCATTTTAACGAAAACACGTTGTCGACACTAAACAACGAACCATTCACAGTTCCCAAAAAATTTGGTGTTAGCTACATGAATTCATTCTTCAACTTGCTATAAATGCTGTTTCCTAAAAATCTGACAACTTGAGTCCCGATACCATTTCTCAAAAGCTTTCAGCCACTACAATGTACAAAGAATGATACTCCTCGGATCCCTTCTTTTTTCAGTTACTATTAATCTCCAAGGAAAGTGATCATCACTTCTTGGCGGATTATTGGTTAGGTATGATTCGCTTGCCATTTCAATCTTGGATATAAACATTTCATTTGTCACTCATTCTCAGCCGATCCACACAATTACTGTCACTATAATAAATTAAAATTTTAGTGTACACATCCACAGCATAGCAAAATTACACCATTTCATTCCTGAACTATCAGTTTTATCACGCTCTTCCACAACAATAAATATAATGAGAGAAAACCAAGCCACTCTCGTTTTTGCTCAAGAACTATAATAACAGGTACATGGATAAAAAAAAGGACTCATATGGGACATAAAGATACTAGTTCGTATGCAACCGGTGATAATCGAAATATTCCAAATATTGAAGGCCAACCCATCCATGAATATCAAAATACATTTATAACCCTAAACACTATACAAACAGAGTTCAGAAAAACATAGAACAAGCAACACTCGAGAAAGCAAAAAAAGAAAAAAAAATCTAAATCGTAAACCTTAAAAATTGGGTCAAAGGTATTATCGATACAAATTAGATTAAATTGACAAGTTCCCTTCCACGAAAATTGATTGACTGCGCAGCTGGAAAATTTTAGCTATTTTGTTCCCTTTCACGGGAATTGATATGGCAGCACGAAATTCACTGGAAAAAAAAGCATATAAATAAACAGTATAAACTATCACAAAAGGGGAAAAAATCAGTAAAACTAAAGCAAAATTTAACACCGATTCCCAGGAGCGGATCAATCTGGGCTATAGATCGAGACCGTGTCGAAGATAAATCACTCACAACAATCAAATCCAGCGCAAAATCAACATTACACAAATAAATCTGATATTACCTTCGAAGTTGGTGATAATGAAGATGGCTTTCCCCGTAGAAATCACTGCAATACAAGATAAAATTAGTGCAAAGAGGGTGATGAACACGTTTTTATTCTCTCCTCTCCTTCACAATAAATTGTTCCCAATTTTAGTGCAATATCAAGGAAAAAAAATAATATTACATTGATTATTGATCTATTAACTCCATTAACAAGAAAAAACATTAATGAATAATTACTAATGGTTGGATTACAGTACACAAGGATATTGGCTTTTATAGGGGCAATTAAAATTATAATATATTTTCATTTCTTCTTTTCAATAATACGTTTTATAATAAAAGTTTTTCCTTTATTTTCAACCACACATTCTTAGAAAAAAAAAACACTTTTTCATTAAAAGAAAATCAATTATAAAAAAGAATATGTGACAGTAAACCAAATTCAAATTTCAAAATTTAAACAAAGCAATGGTTCTTTCATTCTATTTGTTCGTATTTGTCTCAAAACTCAATCAAAGCATATGGTGAACAATTATTAAGAGCCAACATTTCAACATTTTGCATTGAAATTTCACTTTCACGTGTTTCATTAGCTTGGATTTTATTTATAATTGTTAAATGGTATGTTTAAATAAATGGGGAAAAATGATTGGACAGATATGTGATTTTTGTGCAAATTTATTGGAAAGAAATATGCATCCTATGTTGTGTTAGAGGAACGTGTTAACCAATCTCATGTTAAGAGGGTGTCTGTTAATTGAGAGCACGGTCGATTAATCATTCATCTATTAACAAATTGTGCGTTAATAGACGATTGATAATGCCTGTTGAGTTATTCATTTAAGGATCGTCAGTTAACAAACAATTATTTAATCGGTCGACACTTAATAGGTGGCGTTCGATATCGCTTGCTAATAGTTGATCGATTAATTGACCAACTGTTAACGGAATGCCGATTAATAGATCGGCTCCTAACAGACTTTACCGATTGCCTGAGTTAGCAGTCATACTCAGCTAACTTTTTTGCATTTTTTTTGTTGAAATAAAGATATAGATTTGACACTCTTCACTATTTGTTACTTTGATGAGTTTGTAATGAATGACCAATGTTGATGAACATAAAAATAGACGGGGAATAATGAAGAAGGTGTTGTTGCAATTCTTATATAGACGTGTATCATGATGTACAAAACCTCTTTAGTGTTGATTCCTTTGAATACGAGATTAAGTCCAGATTTCATTTTCCTGACAATACACAATTTTTCATTTCCAGCGCCAAAGATTATTTCCAATTGAAATTGAAGGGGCTTATCGACCTCAACCAAAATTACCACTCTCCTCTTTTGTGTACTCTTGTGAGGAAGAATATTTCTGAGAATGAACATGAAGTAGTTGATGAAACAAATTATAACGTGGAAGGATGGTGTAGTTATTTCGGAGACAAATGTTACAATACAGTCTCTTTGAGATAATTCAAGATAATGAGGAAGAAATTACATTTACAAACTGTGATTCCATTGCTTTATCAACAAAGTAGACACGATTTAAGTGGAACTCCCAAACTAGACCTAATATTTACGATCTTCTCATACATTATGTGTGATTCCTAATGATGAAGTTATACAAGTCGACCAATTGTTTGGCATCGGGAAAGATATTCAGGTGCTCTTGATTGCATTGAAACATAACTTTGATTTCAAAGTGCTGAAATTAAAGAAGACTGAACACAATTATTTGTGTAGATGAAAGTTGCAAATGTGTTTGCAAGCAAAGAAGTTTGGCACATCTAATTACTTCATAGTTTGTTGTTGGGGATTTTAGATGGTGGTCGTTACGTGTTAGGTTGCTTTGCGTTGGATCATATTATGGTTCGGGAGCTTGATTATGAGTGATTAGTGATGGCAGAAGTAGTGTTTGAGAGAAAATGAATGGGGATGGTGATGCGTGATGCGTGATGCAAGAGCAGTAATGGTGGTAATAAGTTATGGTAGGTGATAATGGTCGTCCTTGGCAAGCAATTGGATGGTGTTAGTTGGAGATATAAGCAAGGATGGTTGAGATAAGAAAAATTGACTTGATTGGTGATGAGATACATAAATTTCTTGTTTCTCTTCTTTGCAGGCTTCAAGCATCTATTTTGTGCTTGAGATAGATTATTCTTCTTCTTGACTCTATGTACTCCTTCTATACAATCTATCATAGGTCTTGTGCTACAAACATTGCCTCCATGTTGATGTTCAAATTATTGTGGTTGCTTTTATTGAGTGATAAAACTTGGTAAGGGATCGATATTCCATCTCCTTCAATGAATCTGATGGCTCTCATATCAATTTGTTGGAAACGAGATTATTAGTATTAACAGGAACCATATGATGATGGCCTAGTCCAAGAAACCCATTAATCAAGTCCACCCCCATTGATAGGATCTGTTGATGAGGGCCATTAAAAGGGTATTATAACACGGGTGTTTGTTCCCACTTTTGTGATTCAGTTGATACATGCACTTTTTACGTATTTCTTTGTGAAACTTCTCTTTCTCTATACCTTCTCTTTGTAATTTTTTAATAGTGAATCTCTGGTTCTTTTGTTAAGCTATGAAACTAGTGTTGTTATAGTACACTTGAGAGGTATATTGTACTGGTTTGTGACGTGTTCAATGCTTTGTTGTTGTGGTTAAAGCTTACTACGTGGTTGCACATGTTTTTTTTTTTTTTTTGGGAGATATTAGAGAAAACAAGGGTTCTAAGTTGGATTGTGGTGTTAAACTTCGTTCTTGATTGATCGTTGGTGATTATTAGTGTAAAGAGGCCAATCTCCATTTGTAGAGACTCAAAGGGATGTTGGAAAAAATGGTTTATGGCTGACTTTGGAGCTAAATTTGAGTGGGACCCAATTGTTCATTTTGGAATATGAAAGTTGATTTGTGTTCTCCTCAGTGAGAACATCGAAATCATATATTTACTTACAAAAAATGATGTTCAGGTGAATGAAAAATTGGAGTTCAAAGTGTGCCAATTGAAAGAAATCTACGTGTTGGAATGAAACCAATAAATGGTTATCCCACATAGGAAAATGAGGAAACCAAAACCCACTTTACATATGATTACACTTTAGAATGGTTTAATCACGTGTAGTATAGAGGCTTTCTCCACGTATGCACGCAGGGGAGTGCAAATCACGGACTAAAATAGGTTTCGGACCTTAAACTCGTATGCGAGCGCAACCTACGCACACGAATGTCGGACCGAATTGACCAAAAATTGGCTCCTTAGGAGGGATACGTTTTGGAATTTTTTTTTCTTTTTCGGTACTGACTTTTGGTTACTAAAACTCTAGAAACGTTCAAAACTCCTGTGGTTATTGCTAATGAAATGGATAGATTTCAAGGTCTATATAAGAGAACCGTTTTCCACAATTCAAACACAAGAAAAAACATATTGCATCTGCATAGTTTAATGTCACGTGTCTATGTTCGGGTACTGAATCAGTTCGCCAATGTAAAATCTGTGGTGCTCATATTTTACTGCTTTACTGTTATATCATGGGAAACAGACGCTCGATTTAAACCTCAAGCACAGACGGTGAGGGGGCGAATCTGTTTTAAGGAAACTGTGTAACACAGACCTCGAATTAAAAGTTTTGCTATTTAATTCGTTTTTTTTCAATTAATTGTTTAAATCTGCTAGATTATTAAATTTACTATACAAAATTAAATATGTTATATTCTAAGCCTACTGCAAACACAGTATGTGCATATACGGTATCTAAGCCTACAGCAAATACAGTATGTGCATGTACGGTATTTAAGCCTAATGCAAATACGATATTAAAATTGCAAATTCGGTATTCGGTGTGTAAATCCGGTATCCAGTATTGAAACAATTTTCTTACAAACTTAAAACAGATTCGTTATTATAAATAAATTGTTTCATTTGGTTTATTGAAAATTAATATTGGTTTATTAGAAACTAATATTTGTTTCATTTTCAGAAATAGTAACCGATTCCACCAATATGAATGTTTCACAACCTGTGGCTACTCAAACTGTTGCTCAGACTGTGGCTAAAGTGCCAAGTCATGTTGTGAGCCAACATGTGGCTACTATTCCGGTTAATCATGATGAAAAATTAGAAGAATAAATATATATAGAATNAAAACACTTGTCCAACAAAATTAAAATTGATTTTTTATTATAGATAAGTTGTTTCATTTGGTTTTTTGAAAATTAATATTGGTTTATTAGAAACTAATATTTGTTTCATTTTCAGAAATAGTAACCGATTCCACCAATATGAATGTTTCACAACCTGTGGCTACTCAAACTGTTGCTCAGACTGTGGCTAAAGTGCCAAGTCATGTTGTGAGCCAACATGTGGCTACTATTCCGGTTAATCATGATGAAAAATTAGAAGAATAAATATATATAGAATAACCCGAAGGGTTTGTTGCTCCGGGAAAGGAGGAAAATGTATGCAAGCTTGTAAAATTATTGTATAGAGTAAAACAAGCACCAAATCAATGACCTGAATGATTTGACAAAACTATGTTGTCAAATTGATTCAAAATTAATGAATATGACAAATGTGTCTACACAAAACCAAACCTAACGAATACGTGATCGTATGTCTATATGTTGATGATATGTTATTCATGAGAAATAACTCGAATATTATTACCGCAACTAAAAAAATATTGGTAAAACATTTTAATATGAAAGATATGTGAGTTGCTGACGTCATATAATAAATTAAAATCTCTAAGATACTTGATGATTTGACATTGTCACATTACTTTGAGATTATACTTAAGAAGTTTAAATTGTATGATGATAAACTGATTAAGACACCAATGGACTTAAGTTTACACTTGGCCAAAAATACTGATGATCCCATATCTCAATTGTAATATTCACACGTTATAGACAGTTTGATGTACATCACCAACTACATACGTCTGGATATAACATATTGAGTCAACAAGTTGAGTAGATTTACATATAATCCAATTAATGACTATTAGAAGGCATTAACCCAAGATCTTAAATACTTAAGACACACGATTGATTATAGATTACACTACTCAAGATATCTTGCGGTGTTAGAAGGATATACCGATACAAATTGGATATCTGACACAAAAGATTCACAATCTACAAGTGGTTATGTGTTTACCAATGCATATGGAGTTTTGTCATGGAAATCATATAAGGAGACTTGTATAGCTCGATCTATGATGAAATATGTGTTTATTGCTTTAGACAAAATTTGAGAACAAGCAGAATGGCTTCGTAGTTTTCTTGAGGATATTCCATGTTGAGAAAAGTCGATACCTATGATTAATATACATTATGATAATCAATCGACAATTGCGATAGCTCAAAATAATATGTATAATGGTAAATCTCGACATATTCGTCGGAGACATAACATCATTAAACAATTGATATCAAATTGTATAATATATGTTAATTATATTAAATCAAAGGAAAACATAGAAGGTCCTTTGATTAAATGACTATCGAGACATTAAGTATACATCTTTCTTGGGGAATGGACCTGGAGCATATCGAATATAATCACCATAACAATAACCTAACCTTGTAGATTGGAAATTCCAAGATATTAGGTCAATGGGACAACTAAGTTATGAAAGATTCAGAATAAAACACTAATTTCCATTCCTAAGACTTAAAGTGTTAGAATAAAAAGTTTATAAGGATAAGTAGCCAAAAGATATATGGCATGATATATAGGAGGTCATCTATGTAAGTATTAAGTGGAGCCGCTTCTACGAGAATTTGAGGCTTAAATCTTCTTAAAACACTTATGAAACCAAGAGTTGTTCATGGCTAAAATGAATACGACCACGAGAATTGAAGTGGTTGGATAAGTTATGGTGTTGGTACAGTTGTTTTGATTGACACGAACGGATGAATGATTCAAGATATCACAGTCACCAATTAACCTAGTAAATTCGATTGTATTTAAGTAAGGAAGGTTTAAAGCCATAAGCCACTTATCATGATGCTATAACTTGTCATATGTACTTCTTTTTATTAAAGTATGCATATCATTTGCATATTGTGAAATTTTCATTCATGTAGGGGATTGTTAAAATTTGGTTTAAAGAGATAAAATTCGATTAAGTATGAAACCATGAAAAAGGTGAAAAGTAACTTTCGTGTCAACTTCGGCCAAATAATCGAAAATGATCCGATAGTCAAATTATAAAAATAAATAGACTAACTGGATCTACTCGTCAAATGGATGGCCGTGATATATTTGGAATTTAAAAATCAATTTTGAATGAATGAGAAATTGTAGCCCAAAGTTAGAGGAAAAAATCAAATTCTCAACACCTAAAATTGTCGCTCGAGTGATAGCCTAGCGCTGGCGAGCGACAGACTCTCTACTTTTGGCGCTCGAGCAACACACAAATGACAGGCGAACGACCCTTGATAAAAGGTTGCTGAGTTTTAGGGTATGACTCTCCATTGATGACCCCTCATCTTCTATAAATAAGACCATTTGGGCGTCCTTTACTTCATCCGAGTGATATGCAATCATAGCTTAACATTAAAATTCATATTTCCTTAATCGAAATTCTGCATAAAAAAAGAAATGTTTTTCATTTCATTTGAAAGGAGTAAGAAAACCGTCTTTTTGGTTCGTTGTTTTTGTGTTTTGGAGTGCTACAAATACAAGAAGGTATTCGTTGTATTTTTGGAGTTGATTGCCATAATTCGTAAGCATCATTGTGGGGGCAAAATCGACTTAATGACAAATAGTTCAACTCTTTGCCTCGACTTTGAATCAATTTTCTTGGTGTTACTTTTTCGATTTTCGTTGGCGTTTTAACTTCCATTGTTTGGTATTTATTAATTAATTCCTTACCGTTACTCTATCTAATTTTTGGTAAAATTGGTAAGTTCAATATGTTAAAAAAAAAAAAAAAATTCACTTAAATCCATTTTACGAACAATATATACACGTATATATTTGATAGAACTTCCAACAAAACAGCCGCTTACTCAACATTTGTATATATTCTTACAGGAAAGACAATAATTAATATACTGGGCCACTACAGCAAAGCAAAACCACAGGATATATTCCCATTTTTCTCTATCAAGAAAGCTGCTTTAAAAAGTATCAAGATAAGAGTTTCAGAATCACTTACAAGAAGTAACAATTATGAATCATCAACAACAGGCAATTTATTGACTGTTCAGATTTACAGGTATGTAGGACCACCACAAACTACCACTATAAATTAGGCTGCAACAGCCACCTTATTCAAGAATGATTCCACATAGCTAGGGCACACAGCAGCCACACACACACATATATATACGTGTGTGTGTGTGTGTGTGTGTGGGTTCCTAATACCTTGGGGTATATAGATTAGTCCCTGTTCTCAATTTCATCATAGATGCAGTACTTTGATATGAACATTTGAGTGATGGAACATGCCATCTTTGGATGGATGAGTTGGTCATGTTGAGTCTTCTCTTAAGTTATCTTTTTTATTAATGAAATATGCCACCTATAAATGGTGATTAAAAAAGAAAATCAAAGTTATGTAAAACTAGAGAATCAAAATTTCTCTTATTGTAATTCAATAATAATAATAATGTTGCCATTGCCTCTCTTTCTTTCTCTCTCATACACGTAGGTTGTGCTATTTAACTACTCGTTCAAAAGTTTAAGATTTCAGATGAGCTTATTAAATATAAAATATTTTAACACGTAAAAGTATCTTAAGTTTCAAAACTTCATACTTATGAAAATGG
>CAIGRH010222975.1:0-14524 GCA_903798295.1 Fraxinus nigra | reverse complement strand
TGGAAATCCATGAATTTTGTAGCACTTGTCAATGGAATGTCCATGGTATTTGCAGTGCGTGCAATAAGGTCTGTCCTTCTTCTTATTGTTGGAAGCACCTCGAAAACCAGAATTAAAGTTTGCCCTACCATTATCAGATCTGAAGGCAAAGGCAACTCCTGCATCTGAATTACCATCGGTGGAAGCTGTGCATATTTTTCTTTGATTTTCTTCTTGTGAAATCAGTGAGAACACTTTGTTGATTGATGGCACAGGATCCATCAGAAGAATTTGACCTCTTACTTGTGAAAAGGAGTCATGTAGTCCCATGAGAAATGCCATGATGTACTCCAATTGATAGTATTTGTTTAACTCTTGAACGCCACCACAGACACATTTTTCACAGCTGCAGTTTGGTCGGAAATTACTCAATTCTTCCCATATAGTCTTGAGCTTAGTGAAAAACACACTCACTGTGGTTTGATCTTGCATTATATTCATCAGTTCTTTCTTCAATTGAAAAATTCTGGGACCACTGGTTTGCTGAAACCTCTCCTTGAGATCGTTCCAGATCTCGTACGCTGATGAAGCATAGATCACACTTGCAGAAATGTCCTTCGAAACAGAGTTGAGGATCCAAGAAATCACCATATTATTGTTTCTAATCCACGAATTTACCAGATCTGCTTCATTAGTCTCTGGTTTCTTCATAGATCCATCAACAAAGCCAAGCTTGTTCTTGACTGATAACGCAATTGTCATAGCACGACTCCAGGAACCATAGTTATCTCCTGTGAGCTGTTGAGTCACCAACACCAGACCAGGGCTATCTGAGTGATGCAGAAAATAAGGATTTGAAGGTTCATCAATGGCAGATTGTTTTGCGGCAGATCTTGAGTCAGATCCGTTCTCAGGAATGATTTGTTCCATTGGATATGAGGAAGGAAATAATAGCAGATTGGAGAAGAGGTTGAGCAGATTTCAAAGTAAAAAAAAACGGAGATGAGGAATTGAGAAATGAACAGAATGGAGAGATGATGATGAACAGAGAATGCGGAAGATGAAATCACGCAGTTCGGTTTACCTCAGTAATGCTCTGATACCATATTACAATCGAGAGCATGAAGAATTGAATTGAAGGTATTATTCATCTCAAAAGGGAAAGTGTAAAGGTAGCAATACAATAAATAAGCGAGAAAGAAGCAAAAGGCGGGAAAGTCCAGCTGGCCAACTAACTCCCCTATCTAAGCTGAAAATAAAGGCGGCAAAATGAACTTGTCTATGGTCATAATATGGAGAAAAGCAGAATCTCCATCAGTAGCCGAATTAAAGCTAGCTTCCATGATCTTTTTCATCAGTAAACCAGCCTTTTCTCGAGCCTTTCCCGAGCCTCTCGCTGAAATATCTGCCAGCACAGATGAAGATTCCGGCAGCTTTAAAGCATCTCTCAGGCACCCTTCACTGTCATCAAACAACCGCATAAGAATTTCTGCAGCCCCCTCCTTACTCAACATGCTCCTCCCTTTTAAAACTTCCAGCATTTTTCTTACTATTTCTCGTCCGTTTTCCTTAATGCAGTTAATCCTTCATCGAATCTGGCGAGTAATCCTAGGATTGTCAAGGAAGTTCCAGCAAAATCCTCGCCCTCAGTGCTTTCCGCTACTTGGACCAGCACGGGAACTGCTCCTGACTGAACTGCCACCGTACAATTCCCGTGAAACAGCACGAGCTCGGCCAATGTGCTGAGCAGGTGATGAGCCGCAGGATTTTTGGGTCGAGAAATTGCTTTCACCAGAACCTGAATGGTACCTGTTAAAGATATAGAAAGATTTTCATAATTTGACAAATATTGTTCATTGTTGGCCTAAGTTTTAAATAACTACAAGTTGTTTTCAAACATGTACGACTTTTTTTCAAACTTAAAAAAAATATATATATATAAATAAATAAATTACTTATTTTTAGAAAGTGATCCTTAGCTTAATAATAAAATAACTAACTAATTTTCCGTATCTTTAACATTACCAGCGACACCAAACTTGGCCTTGTTCTTGTCCAACATTGCCAGGCTGCACAGCAAAGAGGCTGCTAGTTTGCTGATTTCGGTCGAGCTGGGGGACAGAATTACAGAATTGAGGTAGAAAATAATTTCCATGTCTGCTAGAGAGCGTTTAACATTCGGGTTAAGGGACAGGTTGAAGAGTATAGATAGTGCAAGCATATGGATATTTGGGAAGGATGACTTAGATAGTTGGAGAAGTGCAGGGATTGCACCATTTGTTTGTGCCAGCAAATTCCTGTTTTGTGGGCTGACCTTTGTGATTGTGGCCAAGGTTTGAAGGGATTTTTGCTTCTTCTCATTTAAGTCAGATTGAGCTTCTGCAAGACATTCAAGAATGGTTTCACAAAGTTGAATAGACATTGTTTCACAGACTCAGTTGTTTAGGAAAGGGGAGAGCTGATGATATCAGGTGAAATATATGTGCATGGTTTGTCAAATCATGTCTAGCTATGCTTAAAATGTTACAAGTAAAAATAAGTAATTTTTAAAATAAAATAATGTGTTTTGAGGGTAATAAAGTTTAAAAATAATTCCTTATTTTGACTCGAGGATACCTTTTTGAAAAATGTAGCTTAGCCCATTTTAGATCAAAATATGTTCAATATATTACGAGGACACGTAGAAGTTCTCAAATTCAAGTCTCACTACACTTATTTATGAAAAAGAGTAAACAATCAAACCTTTTAACGAGAATATTAATTCGACCTCAACGTGAGGACAAGTGTTAGAAGACATTTAAATAAATAAATTTATCCATTCTCAATAACTTAAAAAGTTTCTGATGAAATAATTGGACAGTTTTTAAAACAGAGATCACTTATTCACTACAGTAGATGGTCGAGCTTACGATGGCACCAATGTTCACAAAGCTGTGTAGAAAACAAGGACAACTACCTTGAACCATCCGTCCAAAAGATTTGGGCAGAAAAATTCCTTTGTTATCTCAGCCTATGCTAACAAAATGTCTTGGCACTTTCTAATTTCTTTATTAATTCTGTCAAATTACCAGAGATTATGTGGAAACAGGCAACATATAATAGTTTCTATTAATACAAAAACATAGAATATGATAATGTAATGATAAAATTAAATCTTATTTGATCAATACCTATTCTAGAAGACCGTGTTTCAATAATTCAAAAGATAAACCACAAATGCCAAGCATTACGGAATTCGAAATTAAAGGCAAAACTAGTTCAACTATCAAAAGTTTAGGAAAACAACACAATGAAGAGTGTAATATGTTTTCCATATATTCATCCAAATTAGCTCATAAATGTCACGAGCAAACTAAAAGTCGATAATGAGGTAAGATGTTCAAACTAATTAAATATTCTAAATTTTATTTTATTTTTTCCCTGTAGCCGGCACCAAATTTTCTACATATAATATTGGAAACATAACACAGCTACATAAAATTATCTTAAGGTTTAGAAGTCCAAAATAGTTTGAACAGGTAATCCAAATCCAGAATGCATGCAACATTATTCGGACATACATATCAAAAACACACCAACAACCGATAAGCAAACTCTCATATGCCATCTGCATCTCAGTCATATCAATCACCGATTGAAGAAAGGGCCTACTAGCTAATCACACTAGCAAAATGAGACACCACCAACAGAACGTATTCTTAATCCCGATGCGAGTCCGGAGAGCCATCTCCATAAGAAACTAATCCCGTCTTTCGAGGGGGACTCTCGGAGGATGACCTTGAGTTATCCTGGCTTCCTCGTTTAGGAGATTGTGAACCAAGCGGTGACCGTGATTTAGATGGGCTCCTGCTAACCGAAGGCGACCTTCGCCTTTCAGAACGCGGTGATGGACGATATCTATCCACAGGAGACCGACTGCGAATGGGGCTACGGCTATAACGCCGGTTGCGATATCGTATTGGACTGCGAGATACACTTGGGCTGCGCGTCCTGCTCCTTCTGCCTCTGTACCTGCAACAGAAGGAACCAGGAATGTGAATTAAAATAAGAGAGCTGCATGCATGTGAAGGCAGAATAAATAACAAGATTTTCAAGAGATTATGGTTTATGGGCGATAATAATCCGAGCAAACTACATGCATCTAGGCATTATCCCCATTTTATATTTCAATATGGTCCAACATAGGCATTATCTCCACATAAAGGAAAATGCTTTCATTCAAACATTGTTCACATTAACACATGGACGTGCACAGCTAAAATTAGGAAACTTCATCAATAATCGAGATTGGGATCTTACATTTGATTCGAGAACACATAATATCACATTGAATTTGATGATATCATACGACCACAAAGTTACAGTAAATCAGCTAGTTTTAGTTATTGCAATGCACTGCACACACAATTACTGACCTTGGAGGAGTTCTTCCTCTAGGCGGGCTCCTGTAACGCCTGGGAGATCTTCTGTAACTTGAGTATCTATAAATAAATTTTAAAAAGAGAGAATTAAAACAAACAGTACATCCAGGAAAGCAGAACAAAATAAACATAAATATATGACAATGTTTTACTAGTTGTTTGTGGGGGAAAAGAAACGCATGTTTAATACCTGTCTCGATCATTTCGAGCACCATAACGATATGATCTTACAGGAGAACGGTCTGGGGAGCGACTCCTGTAACGACGTACATAAGAGTATCTATCGCTAAAACCCCTCCCTCTTCTGATACGTTTGGGTGATTCATCAACGGGAGGACTTCTTGATGAGCTCCTACCACGATCAGAAACAGGTGACCTTGCCCTACGCCCAGCACTTACAGGACTTCTTGAATGGCTGCGGCGATTATTCCTGCTAGGTGCCCTAACTGGACTTGGGCTAGGGCCTCTCCGAGGAGGACCTCTGCCAGAGCTCCTGCTGACGCTCCTCCGAGATGAACGAACGGGGCTTCTGCTTGCACTTCTTCGAGGAGGCTTACCAGAGCTCCTGCTTGGACTCCTTCGAGAAGATCTCACAGGACTGCGACTAACTGATCTAAACGATGACCTCCTCGATGAAGTTCTCGGTGGGCTCCGGGTAACTCTTCTTCTGGGAGGAGATGCTGTTTGACTTCTGCTGGGGCTTTGTCGGGATTGAAACCTTGCTGGGGGGCTCACGCTGATGCTTCTTCCCTTTCTTCCCCTGACTGGACTTCGTACTGGGCTCCTGCTGCTTCCACTTCTAATTGGACTGTTACTTCTGCTTCTCTCAGCTACCTGCTGTGGGCTTCTGCTAGCACTTGGACTCCTGCTAATATTGCGTCTTGCACTAATACTTGGACTTCTGCCCTTACTCCTCTTTGGACTAATGCTCATACTCTTACTCATGGTCCTTTTAGGACTTAAGCTTCGGCTCCTGCTCATCAACTTCTAATAAAATACCAAATCTGGGAGAATTGGTAAGAATAAAGAAAACTGAGTTGTGAGAAGTTATGGAATATAAACCTAGATTTGCTCAGGCGGTCATCTACTACATCAGGGTGTCTATCTGCACTCTTGTCTGATCTTGTTTCCCCTTGAATACCATTGATTCGGTGCTCTCCATTTTCCCTTGGAAATTCACCCTCTTCCCTTTCGAACATATCAGTTACCTCCCCTTTCCTGTGATGAACAGTCGCAATTTCCTGGTTCTCCCGTAGAGAAGGATGTACTTCTGTAAATTGCCAAACAAGGAATTGCATCAACAGAAGCAAAATGATTAATGTAATAAGTACATACAATATAGAGCACTATCATCCTACCCGGACTTTTATGCTTCATATCTGACTCGCGAATCTCCGCACCATTGTCTTCAGAGCTGCTTCCACTCGTATTCTCACTTTCACTATCTGAAAGACTATCCCTACAAGATTTTGCCACAAGACTAAATTAGCAAAATATGGAGGACGCTGTAACATTTTCTCTTCTGTGTTATTCTGCGGTTCAGCAACAACAAATTCAATTCCAGAAGCTCGATGGAAAATGGAAATGAAGGAAAGAAAAAAATTAAAACAAACATTTCCAATGCACAGTGATATGATACATAAGATACCAGCATGTAATGAGATAGTAGTAAATTCATAAATCAACGAGATAAGGTTCGCACAAGGACACCCACATGAACACATCAAGAACCACGTGTGAACATTTCATGTGAATTATGCAAAAGGCTAAAGTGAATATCTACAGCTGTGAAAAGAATGATAACACTTGGGCACAACAATTAATGGTAACTGCTACCTTTTTGATCGGTGTTTTGTTTTCTTATCACGTCTCTTGCGTCGTTTCTCACGTCGTCTATCTTTTCTTTTTCTCCGTCTATGTTTATCTCTCTTAGATCTCTTCCTCTTCCTACGTCTGTCATCACTTGAAGAGCTACTGTCACTTAATGAGGAAGCATATGAATCAGATTCGCTATCAGATTCTGAAGACTCTATATCAGTATCAGATGAACTATCTGATTCTGACGTGTAATATCTTCTCCTTTTCTTTCTGTCCTTCGAAGATTTCTTGTGCTTGCCCTTACGTCGTACTTCGTTGCCATCACCGTCAATAGAATCCTTGCCCATTTTTAACTTGCTCCCTTTCTTTTTGACTGAATGACCAGACAAGAAACCCATGAGAAAGAATAAACCAGCAAGTGAAAGAAGCAAAACATGAATCATTAACTCACTTCACAATTCAGAGACGACAAGAAAAAATATTGTAACATACCACTCCACTGCCCAATATAATCACTCTTGCTATCAGTTACTTTGTAATTTTATCACCATAAATTGAAAATGACAGGATGAATGTGTCAATATTAGTATGGAACAGTATGGATTCTTACCATCATGTAATTCACCAGAATTGATTATCTTCACAGTCACAGCCGGTCTACCATCTTCCTCACCTGCACCTTCAATCTTTTTTAACACTTCATAACCATCCACAAGTTTCCCAAAGACAACAGATTTCCTGTTGAGCAGAAGCCACCAACCAATCAAGAGGGATGCAATGAAAAACATTTTCCAAGTCCCATAGATACCATTACTTCCTCTACAAGATGTTTGGGCATACTACTGGGTCTATTCCATCTTAGTGTCATCAGGCTTTCTGTCTTTAAATTTATGGTCCCTAAGTAGATACTATTGAGAGACATTCTAACCAAAAATTTAAGAGACCAATTTGGGATGAACAAAACCAAAAATTTAAGACAGCATGACTTCCATTAATTGGTTTATTTTTTTGATGTATTAAACCCTGCTTTCAGAGACAGAGAAAAGACTGTAGAATCTATGAGTTCTGTGAAATTACAGTGCTCCAAGAAAGTATTAATAAAGGATATACCTAAAAAATGGACATAATCAAAATATATTCCAACAAAACCAAGAGCATCAATTTGTAATATTGAACCATTATACGAAAACAGGAGATGATTTTCCAATTTAAAAGTTTTATCAAGCACTCAATACAGGTTGATAGAAGTCCCATTAGACCATAAAAGTTGAAACAGACCTATCAAGATGGTGATCAGCCTTAAATGTGATACTGAAGAGAGAGCCGCGTTCATCTCTATCCGCAATTGCCATAGACAGAAGACCAGGGCTGTCGTGTTTCAGCTTCGGAGATTCATCTGAAAATTGTCACATTTTAGTGGATAATTATATAAAATAAAAAATAGTAATGCAACTGTGAAGTTACTATGCTGATGCAACCAGAACTCTTCTCTTTAGGGAAAATCTATATACATGTAATGAATTTTGGCAACAAGCAAAACATCCATTATATAAATGCAAGCAGAAATGAAAACTAATGCATAGAAAGAACTGCAGTCAGAGAACAACAAACAAGAAATACAGCCACAGTAGCTAGTACCAAGGTTTTCAACTGGAAAAAGAAAATCCTGGTGACAGTGATTGGCAAGCAGCATATTACGTGTCTAGAGGACTCGCTGTATTTTAAGCCCTTGTTTGACATCCATTTTTTCTTATTCTTTTTTTCATTTATTTCTCTCTTTCTTCATTTCAACCACACATTCTCCATCAATCACTATTCCAAATCAAATTCTTCTCCAAAATAGGTGTCAAACACAACCTAAACTTAATTTGAACGATGCATTTCCTGAAGTATAGCCTGGCCATTGCATACAAAGAAACAGCAGACAATGCATTTCTTTATCGATTCTTGCATGTTGACAGTACATTCTGAACAGCACATAATGCTCGTTTTATCAATTAGATAATGGACATGATGAAATGGAGACAACGTTTCTGCGCATAATTTAGAACGATAGACAAGCGTCAAAAGAAAAGTTTGAGAGGTTACAAGCAACGCTGAGAATACAGCTTTCATCATTTGAGGATAGCCAGAGAAAATTGTAACATATGTTACAATAACATCAATACCAAGGTGTGAGAATCAATGAATACTCTCATACAAAAGTATTTGGGTGCTGGTGTTCACATTCCATTTTTATTAGTTAAACAAGGAATTTTTCTTCTTTGAGTATTAAACTGTAGGAGCAATCAACAGAAACATGGTGACCTTGGAAGGTGTGCCAGGGAACGTTACCAGATATGGACTCAAAACTCTATGCAAAACAAAAATAATGTGGCAGCATCAGAGCTTAAAACAGCTTGGAAGATGATATTATCAGTATCCTTCGGATTGGTTCATACCTTAGATACTCTAGAATAAATGAGTTAATCATTTGAGCATCTCAAGATATACCAGAAGAAAATCAAGTTCTACCAAGCATGATGGAAAGCTCAAAGAAGCTGTTACCATTGGGCACAACAATGAGTTAATTACTGAAATCAGTTTTGGCTAGTGTAGCATTCACCAATAAAAAACAAAGAAACATTTTATTAACTAGCATTATGTAAGATAACTGGCAAATACACAATAAAACCACCGAATTCAATGCTATAGGACAGACAATAATCAGGTTACTTTGAGCCTAAACAATTTCCAAATAATCGAGCAAAATGTATGTGAAAATACTCAATGCGCTATCACTTACAGACTATTGAACAAATAAACTGAAGAAGCAAAATATAATCCACCATTTTTTATGATACACAGAACATGCAATGATCTGAAACAGAAAGAAATTCAATATCTGCCACCAACTACTAGAACATTAAAATTTAAAGCAGCTCAAGATACGTCAAACGGGAACAAAATACAAGTCATAAAACTACTTAACACATAAACAGCACATATTTACATGTTATTTGCTTTGAAGTCCAAAACTGCTCTCTAATGAGAAAGAAACCTAATTGCTTCTCGTTTGTACACCTTTGCAATATTATGCTCATTCTCAAAATATAAGATTGGCACTGGCAGTCTAATAGGAAAACCAGAAATGAAGACATGCTACACAATACAAGGCAAAGACGGTGATAATCATGACATTATACATATAGGCAAGTGTTAAATGCTTGCAGCAACATGAAACAAAAAGCAACTGGGAAGAAAGCTCAATGATTATCTAAAAACCAAATGAGCACATAAAAAGTCAGGCAAAATATTTAAATTGTTAACCATCTTAAGAGAACAATTATTTCAATACCATTTGGATTATAGCCCCAATGCAGCAAGAATATGATTAAAGTAAGCTCCAACCTTCAAAATCATGACAAACAAAATGCTCTAGCTCTCAGGAGAAGCAATTTTAACAGAAAGGAACAATTGGTTTTCATTTGATTCTATTAACTGATTGATTTACATTTTGAAAGGATGACACATATAGATCTCAGCAGATAAGACCAACATATACACAGCAAACAAATTACGAATAAGATTATATTCATACCTGGAAACTTTCCACCGTATATATTTTCCCCATAGTTCCCTGAAAAGTGAAAGCAAGTGTTCGGTAATCAAGAATGAGCTTCATCATAAGCAGACCTTGTTTTAATAACAGTAGACTAAAGAAGGCATTGTAGCCCCCGTTTGGCTTAGATTTTAATCTAGTTTTTTAGCTGAACCGAACAGGGGCTTAATTAGGTATGCCTAGCAATTCCAAGACTTGTGCCTTATGGTAGTTTTAACCCAAGTCACTCAATAGTTTACCAGTTTTATGCAATCAGCATTGAAAGTTTTGTAAAAAATTCTCATCAGAATTATTCAATACCATACTATAATATAGAAAATAAGAAATGAGAAATATACCGACCATGTTATAACACGTTCTGACGACACCACTTCGAATAATTTGAAGAAGAAATATCTTAGGTGGTTAAGCGAGTAAGTCATGTCTTATATAACCTAAAGAGGCACGAGTTCATAAGAGTGATGCAAAGAGGTTAGACAAAACTTATTCATATCACTTGATGTTGTTTCATAGGGTTTAATTGCATTGGATCTTTTTCCATATTAAGAATGGAAAAACAAAGTGGTCATAAAGGGAGCAGGATTTGTCCATTATTTACACCATTACACGATACTTAAATTTCTACCTACAATGTTTGCCAATTCTTTTCCTACTTCTTCATTTTTCAACTCTATCTTCTCTTCCCTCCTATCCCTCTCGTTTTTCATTAGGTATACCTTCTAATTGACTCACAGAACCACAAGCTTAACTAGATTAGAAAAGGGGAAAGGGTTATTCATTCAAGAATCCAGATGTCAACAAGAACCACACCACTTGATTACACAAAAAGGCATTTTAACCATTAATCAGCTGAAGTGTGTAGTACTAGTACCATTTAGTATAAAGTGAAGGCGCCAAACCAATCACTAACGACTTGGATCAAAATAAGACAAATGTTTAGGCTAATAAATAATTCACGCTACTGAGATTCTCCATAACAGTATGTGGCTAGCATTCACCATGAAGAAATGACTATTTCTTTCACATATAACAGGCATCAGGCACGATTGCATATTTTCGTGCAGGAACAGAGATCAAGATGAAGTACAGCATTTCATGAAGAAAGTGTCAAAGGGACAAGTATTACTTCATTCAACAATCAAAAGCAACCTATCTAACGAAATGCCAGGCTTTCTATGGATATAGGATAGAGATCTGACATTGCTTAAGAACTAGAAAAAAGGAAAAAGGCAATGAATGTATTCTAGGATTTAAAGCATAAAACTAGATACATATAAAATAGGTCACTTCTCGTACTAAAGTTATAACAAATATATCTTCAGAAAAAGCAGATCAAAAGAAAACAGTTATCTGAAGTGACATACCATTTCGCCGAAGCAAGTCCCCACCCTGCAAAAACAAAGTTAAAAAGAAATTACCCACTAGGCATCAAGGAGACCATTAATTGTGCATAGTTGGACTATGTACACCAAAGTGAGTCTTAGGAATGGCCAACTCAGTAAACACAACCTTAACACTACATCAATAGAAAAGCAGTCATGGCCATCAGCCATTTCACAGCATAAACAAGGATAGCAGCTAAAGACAAAGACCACTTCTAATTCATGGAAAACTAGAACACAGAATGAATTTGCCAAGCATACGTATCGAAAAATAGATGATGCGATAAAATGTAACTAACATACCTGAGCCACAGATCCTTTGATAATACGGTGGAAGAAGGTTCCTTTATAGTGCAGAGGCCTTTTAGCTTTAGGACTATCACCTTTCTCTCCTGAAGAAATAAAGAGTAGATCCATATAGGAATTAGTTTAAGAGAAATACACCTATTAGAAGAAAATAGTCCACAAAGATGTTGAAAGAGATGGAGATTCCCAAAACAATGTGCATATTTGCACATAGTATGAACTTTACAACCCCAATAGAAGCGCATCTGTCTTTTTCCTCAACAAAGAGTTGATATAAACTCATAAATGTAATGAGATAGATTTTAAAATTTGAGGAGAGAAAAGATATTGCAACAAAGTAACATATACAAAGAAACCCAAAAAAAAATCAATTCATCATTTCCTTGTCCTGTCCGGAAAGGCTTGCTAGTGTAGATCTACACTCGTGTGAACTACAAGAAACTGCAAGTTACCTGTACAAAGTGCACGAAAATTTTCAGCAGTCTTTGGAGCAACATCAGTAAAAAGCTGCATCATAATAGCAAACGTTAATAGTTATAAATATCAGATCATAAAGGGAATGTAGTAGATTGAAATATCGAAGACATTAAACATGAATTACAAATAAATTTACATTGGCTAATATGTACTTTAAGTCAAAGAAATTATAAAACCTCAAAAGTCATCCTTTCAATAGGATCTCCATCAATTGAAACATCGAAAAACACTAGTGGCTTCTTCTTATCCATTTTCTTCAAACTCCAACTTAACAAACTGATGCTGCATCAACAGTATTTACCAAATTTCATTAGTAAAACTAATATCAGCAAATACGTAAGCAAAAGAACTTTCAGCTTTACCAAAACACAAACAGCATTTCTTTGTGGTAATATTCGCCTAAAAACCTAAGTGCATTAAATTCATGGATCTGAACTAAGGTCCCACACAATACCAATTCACTATTATACACTGGTTAATTTCTGAAAAAGAAAGATGTTTCCCACAAAAATACATCCTTGCATTCCAAATCTCGGAGGACCAACCTCGTATAATTGTACTAAAATCTAAACAAACAAATATATTTCGATCAATTGATTACTCAAAAAATGTTGAACGTAATTTAAGTTATTAAAATCACATACCCAAACCCTAAACCCTAGCCAAAAAAAAAATATTTACAGAAATCAAAAAATCGAAATTAAAAAAATATCAAAACCTACTAATAAAGCAATTACAGTTTACAATTTGTCCTAATACCCCCAAAAATCCAGAGCGAAAAAAAATTGGAAAAGAAACAGAAAATAGAAAATTTCAGTACAACGCAAAAAGATAACCCCGGAGAGTTACAAGTGAAGAGAAGATACAAACATTTTTTGTGTACGTGCATGTGTCGTAGTTCTAGGGCTAGGGTTTGAGTACCTGGGATACGGTGCTGCTCCCAGCTCCTCCACAGAAATGATGTGACGAAATGGGAATTACTGTGCGCGTGCGAAGAGTGTGAGAAAAACCTAGTGTTACACCACTGTAGTTGTAATTACTAAATTGTCCTTGTATTGGATCTGGGATTGCGTTCACTTGCATTTTATGGATGTGAAATGACCAAACACCCCAGCCAACTCATACTAATTGTGTGTTTGAATCTCATTAAAATGAAAATAGAATTTTTAAAATAATGATTAATGGTGGAAAAGTGATTAAAAGTTTTAGATTTTTGTGCGATATTATTTTATTTAGAAAATGTGTGGTTGAAATGAAGAAAAAGAAAAAAATAAGAATGAGAGTGAAATTAAAATGGGTGTCAAACAAGGGGCTAAGAGTATTTTAAAGACTAGTCGTTGACAAGTGTGTTGCATGAATTTTATATTCGTTATTTTTTTATTAGTGTAGAAATTGTAGATATTCAAAAAAAGTAATTTAAGATTTATTATATTTTTCCAAGAGTCTTGGGAGTATATTATTGCCTCACTAATACCCCATCTAATAATGTGATTATTTCAAACGTTGATATTACTTCACATAGAAACTCACCAAAAATAAAATTGAAAATATTATGTGTACGTAGAACATGGCAGTACATGATAATAAAAACGTTTGACATATATAAAAATTGCAGGTTTACAGGAATAAGATATACATGATTCATTAAATAATAAAGTATGCATCGAAAAATGAAAATATATAGCAGAGAAGTTGTAAAATGGTATTATACAACATTTACAAAGTATATAGAGTAATAGATTTGAAGGACCTAGATTTAAGCAAGAAAAAGAAGTTAATTTTAGGCTGTGAATTAAGTAGACTGATCCATATTGAACAGTCAAAATTATTACAAGTATCTAATACATGTGAATTTGAAACACAAAACTTGAGAACAATTTAAACAAAACATTCTACTGGAAAAGTTGTTTAGCCAAACAAAGGTACATATGGTAAAATTTAGAAACTTATCTAGTAGTGAGATAACATCAAGAAAAAATCATGAAATCAACATCTATGTTATGAACCTTATTTGATTTCAAATGGTTGTGTCTTAAGAGGCGATGCTTTCACAGATGAAATAATGTAACAAATTATTGTTGTTTCATTACACATAATTCAAAATGGCGTTTCCGCAATACTATAGACAAACAATTTAATCAAAATTGTGATCACACTCCCACAACTTGCTTTCCATAAGATAATTCATCGTTAACTACCTTGAAAAATAAAAGGTAAACTTTTTTTAGATTCTACTGAATAAAATAAAATGAGGATTTACCAAATTTAAGATGCCTTTAAAACATATTATGACAAAGTGTTTTAAGCCCTATAGTCAAAGCTTGCTTATAATGAGACAATAATAAGAATCATGACTACACCTATACTAAATTGCAAGTGGAATAAAGAATTTTTAAATATGTAATGTCTACAAATGCATACTTACCTTAACTTTGCAGAGTAAAAAATAGCTTCACTTTTGTTAACACAATCAATGGTGAACTTTTCAACTGTAATCCATCAATCGAGCAAACTATACCAAACTATACAAGCTTATATGT
>CAIGRH010222966.1:0-16204 GCA_903798295.1 Fraxinus nigra | reverse complement strand
AAATAAAAAAAAAAATAAATTAAAAATCAATAAAAAAATTCTAAAAAAAAAAAATTAAAAAAAACTAAAAAAAAAAAAAAAAAAAAAAAAAAATCTTCAAAATGTTCATTCAAATAAGAGTATCTGATTGAAGAAATTAGATGGAGCCACTGGCAGGATGTTCATGCCAAATGACTAAGAAAATGGTTTTCCATACCCATATTACAAGACTCTCTTCGCCTTTGTTGTCAGACTTGTGGATGGGATGCCGACCAGTAATGAGTTCTAGAAGAACCACGCCAAAACTGAAAACATCGGACTTCAGGGAAGATTTTCCAACAATTGCATACTCTGGTGCAAAGTAACCAAAAGTGCCATGCATTCTGTCTGGAGAACTGGAACAACTTTGAATCCCATCATTATGTAGATGCTTAGCCATGCCAAGATCAGTAATCTGCAGGCAGAGACGTACATGATTAAACAACAGGATGCCATTAAAAACTCGAACTGAACAACCAGAAAACTTCTCCAAGTAATGACCAACCAACAGAAATTTCTAACGGGAAACGAAATAACTTCTGAGATTACTAATATTGATTCATGTATTGATCAGAAGTCAGAGTTTTGACCAGCCTTGCGCTTAGCTTGATGCAGGATCAACATTTAATAAGTCACCTTTTTTCTTTTGATTCACTTTGTTTTTGCTCATAAACAAAATGTTATTACTTACCTTGGCTCTCCAGTTCTCATCCAAAAGAATGTTAGAGGATTTAACGTCTCTGTGCAAAATTCTTGGTGCAGCCGCTTCATGAAGATATTCCAAGCCACGCGCAGCTCCAAGAGCTATTGAAATACGAGTACTCCAGTCCAGACACTGTCCGGAATCCCCATCCAAACACTCCCTGAGATTACCATTAGGCACATACTCAAAAACTAGCAGCCTCTCAGCATGCTTTCCTTGGTGTTCTGAGCAATATCCAAGCAAAGGCACAACATGACAATGATGAAGTCTTGATATCAATTCTATCTGAGCACAAGAAGTAATAGTGTATCAACCCTTTAATGCGTAAGGTCTATTTGTGTAACAAAGTGTGTTCTGTTCAAATACATAAAGAATAGCTGTTTGTGGCAGATCAGTAGTACCTCAGACAAGAAAACATATTCTGCATCTGGCCCCGCCTTAGTTTTTATTCGCTTAATTGCAACAATTCGGCCATTTTTGAGATGACCAAGGTAGACATGGCTGCTTCCTCCAACTCCAATCACATTAGCTTCAGAGAATTTTTTTGTAGCATTTTCCAGTTCAGAATATGAAAATTGTAAAATTGTTCCGTGTATTGCTCCCATTTTGCTTCTGAATTGGAAGGCACTTTTCGGAATGCATCCTTTAGGACAGCGAGAAGTAAAAGAGCAACGATCAAAAGAGATGTCAATAACCAATCTTCAAGTTTAATTCATTCGAGCAATTGCATATTGCATGTAAAATATCCAATTGAAGAGCAGAAAAAACTCTCATCTGAACTTCAAAACAAAGTAAATCAAACACTTGAGTGTATGTTTGGTACACAGTATTGGAGTTTAATGAAGATGATTTTCAACTTCTTTTCTACATAATACTATCTAATGTTATCCAATTCTCCCGACCAGATATGATCAGAGGATAAATTGATACAAGATATGAGAGAAA
Organism: Fraxinus nigra; assembly: GCA_903798295.1. Taxonomy (NCBI): domain Eukaryota; kingdom Viridiplantae; phylum Streptophyta; class Magnoliopsida; order Lamiales; family Oleaceae; genus Fraxinus; species Fraxinus nigra. The sequence goes on along the minus strand of CAIGRH010222966.1, from coordinate 14,538 downwards.
AAGACTCAATATCCCCAAAGGAAACAGGAAAACTTATCAAAATATGGAATTTTACCTATTAAAGGTTTCATGGATGAACCTACACGAACTTTATATTCAGCCATTGAAGAAGTCCCCAGGTTTATCAAGTTTGTACCGCTGCTGGAGCTTGTTTGTCCATCAGACGAGAATAGAGGCAATTGAACTGGATATTTATCCTTTCGATGGATATACCATAACAAAGAAGCGACGAATGCTAGAGTTGTGAGTGATGCACAAAGTAAGAGAACTATCACAACTACTTTGCTTGAAATCCACTTCTCCCGTTGCTGTTTCTCAGCTAAAGTCCCTATTATGACACAACAAAACAGTACATAAAACAGCCTTTAAACAATTTGAAAAATGCCAATTCCTACTAATTTATGAAGCCTTTAGGCAAGTACCAGCGTTGCAATTGCATGACATAAAACAGCCACTATTACTATCTTCCCCTACCACTCTAGGCAACTTATCAGCAGGACAAATACATGTCCATCTGCTTTCATTTGATCGTCCTGCAGCTACAGATAATACGAACAGTAAGCAAATTATGCTTTCTTAAATTATGAAAAATGAGAAATTTGTGAAGTATATGCAGGAGTTTTAGAAAAAAATATGAACTTATGGGAAATGAATAAAGTTATGTCATAAACTGACTAAGGGAGACATAAACATAAATATTTCGAAGTGAAAATTTGCACAAAATCATGGTAAATGAACTTATTCATTGCTTTTATGGTGAAGAAATACAACTATCACCATCAGCAAGAGCTCATGTTAAAAAGATTATGGTCTAGATTGTAGTCAAAGATTTCACTAGAGGAAACATTCAATTATTAGTATGCTTCTTTAAATATTAATTTACTTTTTTTTCATGGAAGGAAGACAGAATAAGCATGTAAAGGGATGAATCCCACATCAAAAATAATAATGGAAATAGTAACCAACATATAAAAGTTTGGACTACTTCTATATAAGATTGCCATTTTAAAATGGAACTTCAAGTTTTAATATGGTATCAAAGTCCATTAAGCTCAAGCAAGCAATTCGATCCGATTAAGACTCAAAACGAGCAAATGAATTTTAAGATTGATGTTCTCAAATGAGCCATTATCTCGCAGATGCGTGTTAAGTGATAAATTCTACATCGAATAATTATGAAAATATTAACTAATATACAGGGGCTACTCCACTTAATAAGGTTGACATTTTAAATGGGAAACCCAAGTCTTAATAGAGTAGATGTATGAATGTACGAAAATCTTATAATGTATAATTTGCTTCGGTAGACTTTTGACTATTTTGAGTTAAATCATAGGATTCATAGTGTATAATAGTTTTGGCAAGTAACAATTATCCTGAATATTTGTCTGAGTCTAAATATTTTCCTACTGGATTCTAAACCAGAGGCAGTTGAGATTTCATCGCGGAATGATTAGCTTCATCTAGAGTGCATGTATACCTAGGGCCCGTTTGGTACGGATTCTCCAAATTTTACAGTAAATCAATTCTCATTTTCAACCACACATTCTTCAATAAAATAATATTTTCCATCACATCAATAATTTTTTCTTCTTTTTCAACCACACATTTCCCATCATATCACTATTCAAAATCAATTCTTCCCCCAAAAAATCCCTCCCAAACAAGCTCCTAGTAAGATAAGTTAAGAGATTGGTGAACAGTGAAAACGTTTACGCATTTTATAATTTTGTTTCAGAGTATAGAAAAATGTAGCAATAACAATATGAAGTGGCGAAATAGTTATGGGATAAATGTTACCAGGACTGCAATCACAGGATGACGAGCAGTTTGTAAGGACAAAGTTCAAATTCGCTCGTGCAGTAGAACAGGTGCAAGTCCACTTGGTTGTTTCAGACGTTCTTGAAAGTTCACCTGCCAAATGGTAAATCAACAATAAGCTAATTTCTGTACTTGAAACCTCTGGAAAGAATATAAAGTAAATGTTTGATACGTTTCATAGAAAAAAGATTGGAAACTATAATGAACAATTGTATAGTTTCTTTTCTCTTTGTTCATATGTCAAGTGCTATCTAATCCTTCTACCAAATGCCTTAATAAGGCCTTCTCGAAATGGTAAACTGAAAGACAATGAAATGGGTATGGATAAAGGTTTTAGGAGGATTGCCGAGTTAGTATTACTAACCGCAAAGTGTATGCTGAATCTGGACCAAGGCAATGATGAAAAGAAGTGCAAATTCCACTCGGAGTGTCATCTGTTCAAGTCCAACCTAAAATGAAAATTCCAATATATAACTTGAAGAATTAAAAAAAAGAAGCAATATACCTCCAAATTCAGAATGATGATATCTGATTGGTTTTCTAGCAGCTAAAACTGCTATTAGTACAAATTTCCATAAACCGAGCACAGCAAATATTTTGAACTTTTTAAAAGAAATCTTAGAAGGATGCAAATTTAACAATATCCCGAGCATGTTTCTGCCAGAAGAATGTTTGCATACAATATTTGAAGTAGAAAACAGAACTTACATTCATTTGGAACACTTGGAGGCCAGCATCAATACCTTATTTTCAAGTATTCATAAAGCTGATCTTTATCACTCCAAAAAATTGAATCTAATGGCTCTATCTGCAGGAAATGCCAAATCATATGTAAAAAAAGAGCAATTGTCAAGTGTGTTAAAAAGTTCACAACTACTCAAAATATTACAAGTCATATAGCTCATTAAAGCAACGCCAGGATGCTCAGTCGAGGACTATTCTCACTTTGTACATTTAGCTATAAACCAAATTTCTTCTAATAAATTAGAGTCCAAGAAAGGGAGAAACATGACTTCCAAGAAACATACATAAACAGACTAGAGTACCAATACATAAACCACATTCCATTAATTTGAGAATTTTTGAAGACGAAAAAACTCCAATTTCATTGAAGAGAACCTGAAAATGAATCAGAACCTTACACGGAGAATCATCGAAACCATAAACTTTTATGACACGTTACTATCACTTGATTTTTATCGATTCAATGTCATGATCAAAAAAGAATACTCGAAAGCTATTTTTTAAGCAATATATACATTATCCTCACAGCTTGATTTTTCAGACTTAAAGCGTGAAACACCAAGTGAAAGCAAATGCTCACCCAAAAAATTACAACATAGGCAGACCCCTCAAGAAATCTCGATAAATGGGGAAAAAGGAATTGCGAAACCAACATCTGACAGCAAAATAGATAAGAAAAACTGATAAAGACTCGTGGATTATGAATTATGATATAAATCCAGAAAGCCAAAAAAAAGATATTGTTGAAAACATAAACTAAGGACCATCAAACCAAACTTTCTGAAAGGTACCATTTTTCAAACTCGAAAGGGACCACTTAACAATCAAAGTAGATACTAACCCAATAGAATACTGTGTATTAAAAACATATTATTTAGATTATCCTATCTAATCTTGCGTATTATATCATTGGATTCTTTATAGTAGGGTGTGTTTTGAGTCACGTTATTTTGGAAAAATGTATTATAAAACTGTAGATTGATGGAGAATGTATGGTTAAAAAAAAATGAAAAAATTATTGATTTAATGAAAAATATTATTTTATTGAAGAATGTGTGGTTAAAAATGAGCAGAAAAACGAGAATGAAATTTTCTTTTTTTTGCTCAAACAAGGGCTTAATCATTCTTTCACGTCCATGATTGAAAGGATCAAACTACACTTATCTAATTTTCTATATCATGTTTTACTAAATCGACAAGTGGCGGTCTCATATTGGAGGGCTCCGGGCCCACAGACACCTCCCCAATAGGAACTTGTCGATTCGGTAAAATATGATATAGAAATTTAAGTATAAGTTGAAAAGGGCATGTATTTAAAATTCTTGAATAGTCCAATGTACGTACATACGTGCCAACGGTTATATAAGACTTTGCTTCTAAGACATATGTAGTCCTGTGACCGGTACCTACACACCCCACAGTTGTTTAGCAGAACCGAACGGTAGACTTTTGTTTTTAAAGGGTCCCACTAGATGATGTCTGGGAAAAAGACATTCTTGTTTTTCGTAGAAGGGTCTGCTGTCGGTAGAATGGAAAATTCAACATTTCTTTTTCTCCATCGAAATTCCATTTGTTTAAATGTTACTTGTATAATAAGGTGTAAAACGGGCTGAACCTTAAAGCCAACGTTTATTCACAATTTGGTTTATTTTGGAAAAATATACTTTATAAAAAGTATGTCATTTTAATTCAAATTAGAGATTGCAAAAGTGATGTTTAAAATTTAAATAGACCTGCCACGGTGCTTTTCCAAAAAAAGAAGTCTCCAAAATAGTGATAGTCACTACACTACAAAAGCAAAAATTTAAATTCGACTACTTTGAATTTTTACGAAATTTCAATTCCTTCGTCGACATCAATATATTAATGCTAGCAAATTAACAATGTGTTTGATACACGGTTTTTAGGAGAGAATACATTTTTTTGTGATGTAATGATGAATATGTTGTTGAAGAAGAACGACTATTTGAAAAATAAGTAGAAAAATGAAAATGGGTCTCAAACAGATTCTAAATCAGTGACCATTTCACTCATTTACGAAAAACTGATAAGACTGCTACATCTCAATCATTTTTCCTGTTTTTGTTTCCAGAGAAAATGACAAGTGGTTTTAATGGCAAGTCACATATTCTAGCCATCAAAAGCCATAAATTGGTAACTTAGGCCATGTTTGGTACATATTAAAATCGAATTTTAATTTAAGTCAAAATTAAACAATCAATATTAACCACATCTTTCTTGGGTTTCACAGCTTTTCCACCACACATTTCAAAAACTTCTATCACAATCTACTAAAAATATAATTTTAATCTACACCAAATACTCTCTTACTTTTCTCTTGTGACTATTTAATCACCTCTACCAATTAAGGATGACAAAATAAAAAAAAAAAACTCCAAACGCGCTCCACCATTTCCCAACTAGGGCGAAAAGGAAAAAGAAAAAGAAAAAGAAAGGTAAATGTAACAATGCATGAGTATATTTATTAAATGGGGACTCGTGTCCCAAGAATATATGATGGGAGGGGACAGTCCTGTTTGTATCCGTACCACCAAAAACGACGAGTTTTGCTGGGTGTACATTTGGAATTCGCACATATGATAGTCTCTCGTGAGAGAGGGTCTACAATTTTTTTTATTTTATGTGGCCCCACTATTGTGGCGAGGTTGTCATCTAGGACGTGAACACTTTAGATGTACCAACAACAAAACCAAAATGACTTATAGCATTGATGAAACATAAATTTGAAACAAAATTCAGTGGCATTACCTTTGAAATAAGAATGAATCACATTGAGCTCCAATCTTTACAATGTCACCAACCCAGTTCTGTGATCAGTCTTTCTACCAATTAAACAAGTGCTGTATCTGTATGTGTAGGCAGCATAATAGAGAGCTTCAAGAATGTGAAGAAAGCTCTCTAATGAACAAATAAAAGTAAAGATGAGAGCTTTAGACTGGAAAAATTGGATGTTTTCAATTTTTCACTTCACATTGAGCAAAGCTCAACAAAAATACTTCATGAGAAAATCTTCAAACGAAGAACAGAAGAGAGAGAAAGAGGAGAGAGTGACAAGTAAAGAATTTGTTATAACAGAAGTCTATGCAAAAGCTCAGCTACAGAAAAGGGCTGTTGCCATGTGGACTTGTGTGGTTCCCGAGGCTTTAATCTTGATATGCTATGGCGCGCTAATAGCTCAGGCTGGAAAATTGCATGGAGGACCCCCAGACTGTTGATGTTGTTACATTATTGTGTACATATTTTTAAAAAGTGCATTTACGTCCTTGTCCTCTCTATGTATGTTCATCTAGATGTTGTCTGTGTGCGTTGGTTAAAAAAAAAAAGACTTTTGGATCCTTGAAATGGGCCCCATTGCATCATTTTGATTAAAAATCTGCTAACTGCTTACTCGACTACTCGTCCACAAGAGTTGACTAATTCAAATGTGATTGCACTTTTTTTAGAATGTTATTTTTGCCATTTTTTGGTGGCCAAGTATAGAATCAAATGGTGGTATATGAGTCTTAATTTGCTGCTTTCAATTGGGAAGAGTAGTCATGTCATTTTGCTAAAAAATTGGTTGGTAAAATAGATGAGGTAAAATACGCTTTTAGCCTATTATTCCTAGTTAAACGATCATTACATTGAGTCTATTACTTTATTATGAGAATTTTGATCAATTCTATTAAAATTTGATAGAATTGGTTAAAAGCCAAACCAAACAGAGGCTCAAAGGGTATTTTGCGAAAGGACCTAGAGTGCAATAAACTTTAAAAATGAAGAATAAAAATACTTCTTTTGGAAGGTTAAGGATGCGATAGAAAAAGGGAAATAAGTTGGGGACATCTGCTACCATTTTCCTAGCAGATGCCCAGTTTTGATGACATCATGTTTGGTGCAGGGTCAAAAGTGGCTCATGGACCAAGATTTGGTCGTTCGATTTAGTTAAGGTGCATAGAGATTGATGTAGTTTAGTCCCCGTAAAAATTATAATATAATTTTTTTTTATTAAATTTAAAGTCTTTAATTTATTTTAATCACGTTTATCATGAGATTCATAATTTTTAATCACACATCTCATGAAGCATCATGTTTGGTTCGGATTAAAATTCGATTTTAATCTAAGTCAAAGTCAAACAATCAATATTAGCCACATCTTTTATGGGTTCTACAACTTTTCAATCACACATTTCAAAAATTTCTATCACAATCTACTAAAAATCTGATTTTAATTTACACCAAACACCATCTAACTTTTATTAATACCTATCGAAAGTCTTATTTTAATTTCCGTCAAATAAGGTTATTCCTTAAATATCTTGCTACGTATACATCAAGATTTACATAATGACACATGTCATTCTACCATTTGCCAATTTAAAACGCAATCAACCTTTCTATCCAATATTTTCCCTTCAAATCATATTATGTAATCTATTATATACATTTTTAATGTACAATTCTTTAATTATTACTCCCATCTGCTTAAACACGGTTTTGCAATTAATTATATTTAATGGCAGAAATTTGTGACAGGAAAGCAAGCCAACTAGCTACAAAGCACAAGATCTTAGACCTTATTTGAGATCTGAGGAATATTTGGGCATCCATTAGCGCCAAAGACATGCTAATAAGAAACTAATATTTTCCCTCTTCGATCTTTATTTTTTACGACTAGTAACAAAAGTGATCGAGTCAAGTATCGTTTTCATGAACACATGACAATATCAATCGTCGAAATTTATGAATTTCAACTTTATCTGCAATGTCGATTGCATTTATTAAAATCAAAATAAATGAAAACTATAATAAATACGAGACAACATATAAAGTTTGAATGGTAAAGACGTTAGGATGCATAATTTTACCTTTGTTCATCTACTTTAATTCAACATATCATACTAATGACAATCAAGTTTACGGTCGAATGTTCTAATTTATCTTGCAATCATTATCGAGGAGAGTTAAAATTATTTTCATTCATGAATTTCCTATATCTCCTCTATGAGAATTTCGTTAGATAAAAATGCATTGGAATCGACAAACAATCATTCATGACCCCACAAGAATTCAAGCATATCTCATCTTGTATCTCAACTTATGATACTCATCACTTCGACCTCAAAAAATAGATTGTTTTTCTTAAAGTCATTTTTTATTTTTATTTTTATTTTTCTCAATTTCTTCAGAGAAATTCCTCTAGAATTTCTTGTATTCGAATCCCAAACCAGTAGAAAGTTATTAAACTAAACAACCAATCAATATATAAAATTTAATTGTCATAGATTAATTTTATAAATTTTTAAATAAAATTAATCGTTTTCAATAGAAAATTTGGAGGAAGCAATGAAAAGAAAAGAGAGAAATATTGATTTTTTGAATTATGACTCTAGGATTAATAGAATGAAAAAGGGAAAGAGAAATATTGAAAAAATACGATTATTACATATTGAAAGATATTTTCAAAATCTTGTAAATAAGAGGATTTTATAACATTTGAATTTATACTCTCTATTTAAAAGTTAGTATGGGAAGGATTTTATAGAATCTTGACATTTGAATACCCCATGACTATCTAAGATTTAAAAAAATCTTGATCTAATACCTCAAGACTTTTAAAAAAAATTGAAAAAAGTCTATATTGTAATCTAAAATTTTTATAGAGTATTAAAAAGGTCTTGAATAGATACTCCTGGACTTTTTAAATCTATGAAGTTATTCAAAACTCTAAATTGAACAAACGATGTGGTAAAAATGGTCATGAAAATATATTTCGAATTAAAAATCATCGCAAATGTATGGTTCGTTAACAAGTAATAAAGTGAATCTTGATTTCGAATATCGATTCACAAATATTGATTTAGTTCAATTTTAGTTATCACGCCTTTAATTGAAACAATGATAATGCGAAGGGTTTGTTTAAGAAAATTAACTAAACAAAATGAAAATTATGTTGAACGCAAGTTAATGTATTCTAATAAATGACAAACATACTAGAATCCCGAATTCCTATACAATAATCAGTTTTACCCCTAATTTTACACGTCGACAACACGATTGAATTTGACGAATCAATATTTCTATTTTATTTAACAATCTCTCTCGAGTAATGTTAAACCTACTTTTATATATGACCTAACTATATTTCTATAATGGATACAAATATATAAAAGTGCATGACTTTTTATGAACACTTAACGATTCACATAAGGTATAACGGTATATTTATATCCTCTATCGAACTCTATGACAATTATATATGTTGAACATATTTCAATTCTTTCGAATGCATAAAATAGACCATCAAATTCACACAACTAATGTGTACAATAATTATGGAGAAAAGAAAATCATATAAATTATTCAATATCCAAACACGTGTTTTTAATGTCAAACATTTAAAACTAAAGATTAAAACTCATATTATTTGGTTCATCGTTCTCCGAACACAAAGAAAACTAGCAAAACATGTTATGAGAAAAAAACAAAAGAATATTGAAGAATCGACATCACTCAATATAATTCTTAAATTTATTCTCGTATTTTTGGATTCGATTTTCGTGTTTTGGGCTTCTTCTCTACTCCAAAAGTCTCTTAGAGTATCCCCTTCATGCGTTCTGGACGACTCTCGAGTTTTAAAATACGCCACAAGATTCATTTCCATAAGAGTTGTATTAAAATAAGGAGACCATATTTTTTCCCTCAAGAACATATTATGCGACCATATAGTGTTAAGGGATGCGACCGCATAGAACAATAAAATTCTCTCTAAAATTTTCTGAAGTACTATATGTGACCACATGTAAGAAGTTCAAGAAAACTTTCATTCTTTACATTTTCATCCCCAAACTCCGTTTTCTTTAAGTTTAGTCATTTTTCTCTTATTTCTCCTAAATTCTACCATGTTAATCAATGTTACCCTACAAAACACAATAGAATTAAGCCATATTTCGATATAGTTACCAACAATTATTCATGTTTTATGACCTAAATAAATGTGTCAAACGCGCTTATCAGCCAACAGGTCTTGATTTTACTCACGTCCATGTAGCTCTCGTCCTGCACACTTGACAAACCGTTGAGCACGTAACCGTCTCCTATGGTGGGGGAGGTGGCCGACGATCAAGTCATTTTATTTGTGAATAAGTATTTGGGGTTAGGAAGTGCTAAAGACGTGAACCATAGAAAGGGGTTCGAATTCGGGAGTGTTATGTGGAGAAAATAATGACAGCAAAATTATTATTGTGTGTATCAAATGACATTAAGTGTGAACTTTTTTAATAGAAAATGAGAAGTATATACCATTGGATGGAATGATATGTAGCCTCATCTTGACTGTCGAAATGCCTTATTGCAGACATTATTCTATCAATTCTAGGCTCATACGCATTAAATGTTCCAGACCGTTTGCAACCCTATGGCCTAGGCTGACATATAAGGACTAGGCATAACAAATTGGCTTGGTAAAGTGGTTGTTGAGTCATAAGAGATCTAGTATGAAAAATTCCTGCAACACCTCGTCTCGTCCCTGAGGGTTCAACCCTTTCATGGGAATTCGGCCTCTTTATGGGGTTCCATGAAATTGTCATGTGGGTAGAGTGAAGTTGAATGTGAGCCTGAGTTTGCTCATGATGTGGCTGCCATGTGACCACGTTTTAGAGTTTCGTTGAAAAAGGTGTAACAATGGTCCTTCAAGTCCATGTATAAATATTCACATAATGCGTGAACTATTTAGGTCAAAAGTGTATCATTCATATAGTGTTCCATTTTTGAAGAGGCAATGCCTTGACGTGAAGTATTCTGCTTTTGTTGAACTTGTGCCCTTTTGAGTTTTGACATTTTTCAACTGCGAAGAGATAACATTAAGCTCCATTTCATCCGAGAAATACTTGCAGTAGGGAATTAAGTGAAGATCTGCAGACATATGTTAACGAAGTTTCGATAGCAAGTTTCGATAGCAATGTAAGAACACGGTTCTACAAATCAACAAACTCAATAATTAATGGGAAAAATAATCACTTGTCGAAACAATACTAGGATTTAATAGAATAACAGACTCGTTAAATAATCAAAACACAGTACTTGCATATATTGAGTTCAAAATTAACACAATATCCCAACAATTACAAGGCTATACCCTCATGCGCTCTCAAGACTCAAAAGAGAGAAAACTCCATTTCTCTTTATACACAAATTACAATATGAATTCAACATTTACTTAAAAACCTGTTTACCACCTCTCTCTCTCTCTCTCTCTCTCTATGATTATTCATTTACATTTGAAGTTGAAACACACCTTGAATTCAGAATCTCCTGTGAACCTTCTCAAATTTAGAGGATGTTTGGTAGAGATTAAAATCGGATTAAAATTGAAAAACTAACCGTTATTGTTGACTTTTATTAGACGAATTAGACCTAATAACGGTTATATTTTCAATTCTCTCTCTCTCTCTCTATGATTATTCATTTACATTTGCAGTTGAAACACACCTTGAATTCAGAATCTCCTGTGAACCTTCTCAAATTTAGAGGATGTTTGGTAGAGATTAAAATCGGATTAAAATTGAAAAACTAACCGTTATTGTTGACTTTTATTAGACGAATTAGACCTAATAACGGTTATATTTTCAATTTTAATTGGATTTTGAGCTATACCAAACACACCCTTAAGTTGTACCACTCACCGGAAAAAAAGGTCGTAAAATAATAAATAAGGGGCAAAATGACCGTTTTGGATGAATTTTTCATAGGAGTTTAGTGATCACCTCGGCTGTGGTTGTGCAGGGAAAGAGCATGTTGGCCCCGTTGAAGATCGAGGAGATGGATTCCTGAACAACATAGTCTGTGATTGGTTTACCATGTCGACCATGGAAGGGGTCAGATAAGCCTGGCTCATACTATGTGTCGAATCACCTCGTGCAGTTGCCCTCTGCCAAGAATGTGAGCTCAATCCTGACAAAACATAAGCCCTTCCAGACGTTTCATAAACACGGTGGTTGGCCATTCTCTCTTGCATTTCCTGTAATTCAGCATCCAACAAGACACACAATCTGTCACCGGCTTGTGCTGATACAGTTTCTAATAATTTTCTACGACAACTCTCTAGGACAGACACAGCAGAAGCTAAATCACCATGTTCAGCAGCAACCCTAGCTTCTGCTATGGCTTCTGCAGAATGGAGCCTGTTCCGCTGCTTGTCCACTTCCATTGAAACCACTACTGGTTCAGTTACAACCGGCCTTTGAATTTTGACGTCATTTGCAGCATTTAGAGTTACCAAAACTTTGGAAACAGGGTCCTTGTATATACATCTAATATTTAGCAGTGACATCTCATCATTTGATTCATCAATTGGAATATCAGTTGTTAAAAGAAAATCTCTTTCTTCTTCAGCATATAGATCTCCAACTTCAATAATGCCCTTTCTTTTATCCGATGCTAAACTGTTCTTGTAACTTCCGGATTTTATTGAACTGAGATGCAACATGGGGTTAATGCATTCAATATCCACATGTAATTGCTGTATGACAACACTCAAAAGCCCTCCAATGCATTGTGCAAAGGCATCTTGAATTACATTCTCTGCCTCTATAAAAGAAAATGTTCCCCCTGAAGTTTCTGAGATAGAATGCATTGAGACTGCATCATGATCTGCACCAAATCCAAATGCATGTACAGGAATGTGGAGACTTGAAGCATCATTGAAATGCATGGAAACTGGGAGTAGTGATGGATTAGCGGTACACGTATTGCCACTTACAGGCTTGCTGACAGTATACGTGTCTTGTCCATCAGAGAACAGTATTATACTGCTAACTGGATTTTTCCACTTGCGTTCAGTCATCACCTTGGCAGCCTTTCTAAGGCCCTCCGCAATGTTTGTCCCACCACTTGCAGTTAGAGAATTAACAGCTTGTAATGCTTCAAGCCTTCCATTGTCAATCATTCTACAAAGAGGAAAGAGACGACGAGCAGTGGAGGAGAAGGCAATCACTGAAAGCCTGTCGGAAGGCCCTAGATTTTGAATCACGAAACCCATTGCTCGTTTAAGCAAAGCAAGCTTCGTACCTGCCATGCTGCCACTAACATCAAGCAACGTCACAAGATCAACTGGTGCACGGCTAGTTTGAGATGTTAATGGCAAGCCACCCTCACATATTCCAGAATGTTGGAATCCAAAAGTAACTGGAGCTTTGAGATGAATTAAAACAGTGAAATTACTATGTGATGCTGATTTTGGAACAGCTGAAACTTCCGCATAAGTTTTAACCTCTAACGATCCAGTAGAATGGCCAACAGCCAAGTCATTACTGGTAGAGGTTTTGCCAGTGACAGTAGGCTGGTCACTGATAAGTTCATCATCGTCGAAGATATCAGGTTCCGTAGTGTGAAAAAGTGAAGAAATGTGACGATTGATATCCACCCGTGGAGGGGGGAGTAGTCTGGTAACGTTCCTCCAAGCATCATTCTGAGGCCAAGAAACATTGTTTATCCTCACTTGTCCCTGAGATTTATTGGTGGCAGGACTCTGAAAAGGGATTTCTTTCCAGTTCACTCGGCAAACAGGACAACTATGCTTTCCGTGCTTTACATTAGAAGTAATACAATGGAAATGGAATGTGTGAGAGCATTCTGCGGTGAAAATGGCATGTCCATGGCGAGGTTTCATGGATGCCAAACATATTGCACATGTTTGCTGCAATTAAAGATTAGATAAAAAATTATTCACAACATTCAAAGCAATAAACTACTGCAATGAAGAACTTAAGCCTTTGTTTGACAACAAAACCTTTTTTCCTATATAATCATTTTCAACTACACATTTACAAAATAAAATAATTTGCATGTAAATTCAAAATTTTTACTTACTTTTTAACCATACATTCTCCTAAAAATCAATATTCAAAATATTATTTTTCCCAAATAATGGTTGTCAAGCAGGGGCTTAATTGCACATTTGGCATGAGTATTGCACAAGACTCATCAGTATAATGAACAAACTTTTAGCTTATATTTATACTTTCCGGTAATATATACATAGTACTCTACCAAACATTCAATAAATGTTAACATAAATGAGAGTACAGGAGTCAATATTGCCATGATTCAACCATTACCACACACTGAGAAAAAAAATCTTTTTCGAACTATTGATCATATCTAATCATTTAGCTCCTGTGTGAGCCACATTATGATTTTCATTCTCATTCTTTTACTCATTTTTAACCACACATTTTTCAATAAAATAATATTTTCCATCACATTAATAACTTTTCATTCTTTTCAACCACATATTCACTATCATATCATCAAAAAAATGCATTCTTTCCATTTTAACGTGCATCAAACAAGGGCTCAATTTCAAAAGACAAACCCTCAACGACTTATAGAAATGATCCCAGTTCCAAGAGAGAGATCATCTGCTAGTCGTCTAAATATTTTATTTATGCGATCAATTGGAGATTCAACTCAACTCGCTTCCTTTTCTGCAATAATTTTCATCTCTTGCTAAGTTGTTATTTGCTTCCTTTCAGGTTGTAAGCTCTTGCACACACGATAGATTCTATTTGATTTTTTTTTTTGCTGGTTAATTTATTGGGTTATTTCTTTTCATTCTCTAATTGAATGATTTCAATTAGTATATGATTTGCTGGCTTGTTGGACAGCATGATTCTGTTGCGTAATTCATGATTGTGTGAGTAAATCAGAAACCCCGAATCATGAGAAATATTAGAATACTTTGAAGTTACCTCCTTTTAATTTTATTTCACATCTAGTTTAATTGTATTGGCAATATTTTATTTTTCAAAATAAATTATACATGCTTTCTTGTGGGCAATAAGTTGTAAAACCATAATTTGACACTGGTTTAATTGGAATATATTGACACCGACCTCCGAGGTCGCTCAGCTCGAACTATTTATGCTCCAATGAAGAGAGGACAACGCAAGCTCGGGTATGTGAGCTTAGTTC